>JABUQX010062005.1:0-25000 GCA_015478945.1 Trachelipus rathkii
CTAACCAATTCTGAACCCGCATTTGATTTATGTTTACCCACTACTCCCTCGATATTTAAATACACCATTTCCTCCTATCGGTAATTCAGACCACAATCTTGTATCTCTTATTTTAAAAACTTTTCTCCCATAACAATTCCACCATGTCCCAAACGTACTTTCTGGGCACCTTATAATCGGGCTAATTAAGGGGGCGTTGCTTTCGTTTCTTTGCAAAATAGATCTGTGGGCTTGACAAAATTCAATCAGAATAGCTTCGCCTCACTGACTGCTGAAAAAGTAGGTAGGGACCGTAATCATCGAGTGTTATGAGCAGGTTCATTCCTCTTCAACTATAAATCTTTTTTCTCCTCAAAATCCTGGTTCCGCATGGAAGAATGTTCTCGCTCCTTTCAGGAGAGAGACATTGCCTATCGGGCATGGAAAAACTCTCGTTTTCCTATCACTCTTACTAATTTCCATTCTGCTCGGAATCGTTGCAGGGTATTATTCGTCAGGGCTAAGGGCGCTTTCACTAAAAGAAAGTGCGACTAATGTGCGACAACCTACTTGGCTCTTCCACTGATAAAAATTTTCTGGCCCCCTCTCCCAAAAAACATCTCTAATAACTTTTTGTAATTCTCCTTTCTTCCATTTATTTCGCTCTGATGGTTCTGGTAGCTAACTCTTTCTACTGAAAGGCTAATCCTTTGGCCTCCTTTTTTTCATCTAATTTCTACCCTGGACCGATTCCGGGATCCCTCCTCCTGCTTCTTCTCCGTCTCAGGTTCCTAGCCTCTGCCCTGTGAATTACGGCATGATCGGGTTGTGGTATCCCTTTGCCCATCATGGGTTTGAGATCTATTGAACGTCAGGAGGTAGTAGCCCTCTAGATGACATTATTCTCCGTGTTTTGAGGGGATGTGTTTTTGAGCTGACGCCGATTCTCGTTCAAATTTTACTCTCTAGGATTAATACTAGTATTTTTCTTCATTGCTGGTAGCGGCATATGTCCAGCCAATCCCGGAAAAAGGGAGGCAGCCGTTCTAATCCTTCTAACTATCCGTCCTATAGCTCTCACATTGTCATTCTTATCTTAAAATCTTGAAACTCTCTTCCAACTCTCATTTCCTGGTATCATCTGGAGTCTCAATCCCTTCTTTCCGATCAATCAGTATGGCTTCGACGCTCGAGGTCAACTGGTGATCATACTATTCCTATCTAACTGATTTATGGTCTTCAGCCTTTAGGGACTATGGGGAGTCTTGTGTGGCGGCGCTCGACATATCAAAGGGCATTTGGTTTGATCGAGTATGGCATGCGTCGCTACTCTCTTAAGCTCCCTTCCTTTAGGTCTCCTTCCTTCTCTTTGTCATTATCTTTTGTCAAGTTTTTCTCTCTGTTTCGCTCCTATCAGCACTCGTTCATCGAGAGACTTCTTCCTCCTTCTGTTAATGGTATTGTTCCCCAAGGTTCTGTTTTATCTCCAACTTTATTCTTTACTTCTCATCAACAATCTCCTCAGTTGTACTTCTACCTCTGTTCACTCTTATGCCGACGAATCAACTCTCCATTCTTCCATATCATTTCAATCCGCTCCCCTCTTTTGCATCTAGAGTTTGCCTCTCGTCTTCAGCTTTCCGTTTCTATTTTTGCCGACCTGGATGGGATTTCCCGTTGGGGCCGCCGCGCAACCATGTGAAATTCAACTCTTTGAAAACTCACTTGTTTACATCTCCCTCTCAAAAACACCTCTAACAAAAATTTTAATATTTATTTTGATTTTAATTCATAAAAAGAAAGGGATGAATAATGCTAATGAATGTTAAATAAAAAATAATTGCTTTAACAAAAAAAAAAGCCTTACCTTTTAAAGCTTCTGTGTAAGTTTATATTACCAATGATTAGGTACTTACGACTCCGTCAGTTTTAAGTTTTTTTTTTTGCTTGTTGAATTGTAGTAAACAATGAAGATTAGGGCCCTAACTATGCAGACCGTTCTTCACGTACAATTTACCACTTAAGCACACTTCTAAAAAGTAATAATTTTTAAAGTTTCCTTAACAAACGGGATCAAAAAAAGGAGGACAACTTTTTCTCATGACTTCCAGTAGCAGACTTGCCATTTTGGATGGTTTATTCTGTCACTACTTAAACTTTTTTAATTTTTCTGTACATTGATTATGGACTTTGGGAAACTAAAACAAGACTCCCTTTTAATCAAACCATTCATTTTTTTAGAAAATTAGGATGCAGAATTTACACTGTTATTTGTAAATTTAATTGGTTAATTTATTTGGCCAAAATAAAGTTTGATTTTGTTTTTAGTACAATTAAGAAAATTTAATTATTAAGGAACATTATGAAAACTTTCCAACATTCCCAGAGATAAAGAAAAGAAAAAAAAATTTTTTTTTTTTTTTTTTTGTTTTTTAGTTTTTTTTTTTTTTTTTTTTTTTTTTTTTTTTTTTTTTTTATTAAACCTAAGAAACATTTACTACTACTACTGTTCAGCTGGAGTAACCTTTTTTTTTTTTTTTTTACTCTTCTCCAGCAAATTAACCTACAATACTTAAATCTAAATAAGATCTGCCTTAATGAGCCTTTTTATTTGCTCATCTTGTTTTTTAGCAGATAACCTTTTTGGTCTAGAATCAGTCTTTTCAGGAGAACTATTTACATTTGTCTGATTAGGTAAAAGGTCTTTGTCAGGAATGTCGTCATTATGAGGAATTTCTAGAGGATATAGATTATAAACATGTCTCTTTGATTGGCTTCCAGAAGCAGTTTGCACTGTAACATGCCTAATAATACCCTCATCATCAGGATGCAAATTCACTATCCTAGCCATTTTCCAAAAGAACTTTGGAGTTTTAGCTGCCTCATTTAAGAGACAAAGATCACCAATTTTAGGTACTTTACTTGAACCTATGAGTTTATGTTGTTTTTTCTCAAGTTCTCTTAAACCTAAAAGATACTCTTCTCTCCATTTTTTCTTTATTAATTCTACCTGACTGGTTAATGTCTTAAAAATTTTAATAATTAATTTCTTTTCATTACCTTCAAAGGTGGGATCTAACTTTTCACCTATATCAGTGGATGAAATTTCATTGTCAGGCATTGTTAAAAAAAATATATTTAATTATATCCTGTCCAAATACTAATTTGAAAGGAGTTATTACTTCATAGGAGGGATCTTCATTAGAGCTAACATAAGTAAGAGGCCTTGAATTTATAGTATGCATAATTTCTTTTACTAAGTGGGTGATATTAGATTCTAAATTAATTTACCTTTCAAATGAAGTATAGAGAGCCTTTTTTACCAAGCCCACTATACGCTCAACCACTCCCAATGTTCTTGGGGAGTAACTACCAGTGAACTGCCAAAGCAATACCATTCTCACCAAAATACTCCTTTGCCTTATCAGTTTCAAACCAATGGGTTAAGTATTTACTAGCTTTTTTAAAGGTTGATTGATTATCAGATATAAGTTTTTTTGGCTGAGAATATGTTAGTGATAAATGATAAATGTTAGAAAAGTATATGTAGTCAAGTCATGACAAACATGGATACTTGTGAAACGTGTATTACAACATGTAAAAAGTAACAGATAAACCTTTGATTTTTCATTTGAGTTTGTTTTGTTTTAACCATAATAGGACCAGCATAATCTACTGCTGTGGTTTCAAAGGGATTTTTATACTCAAATTTTTCTTTAATTAAAGGACCTACTGAGGGAATATCATAGGCCTTACAATGATATTTCTTACAGATTACACAATTTTTTAACATCTTTCTAACAAGTTGTCTTATTTGGGGTATCCAAAATTCCTGCCTTAAATATGACAAATTGCTGATAGACCAGCATGATTAGACTTTTGGTGACATTCAAATGCTATTATTTTAGTAAAATGACTGTCCTTAGGAAGAAGCACAGGATACCTTGCAGAATATGGAATTGTACCTCCATATCTATATCTGCCCATAGTTCTTATTATACCTTGTTTATCCAAAAAGAGTTTTAAATCTTTTTGGAGATCTGGGAGATCATTAACAGGGCTACCTTCTTTGATTTTTTGCAGGAAATTTAATTCATTAGGGAAAAATTTACCTTGAATATACTTAATCCAATAATTTGAAGCTACTTTATTAAAACTACTGGGAATTTTAAGCAAAGTATCTATTCTCTGTTGAAGGGTTAAATTGGGTTTTGGATTAAATTTATGAGTCCTATAATATTTGAGATTATTTATAAATCTAAAGACATAACCTGTAATTCTCAATATTTTATTTCTATTTGAAAACCTTTCCACATTAAATAGGGGTTCACTGGGTTCATTATTACCTGCAGTAGATGTTACTGCATTAATAACCGTTTGATTTTTTAAATCTACTACAATTGTTTTAGGCCATAGATCTTCAGACTTAATAAATGATGGACCATTTAAATAAAATGTTTTAAATTTTAAAAACCTTTTACTCGATAGTTCCCTAGTGAGCAAATCAGCAGGGTTTTCTACACCCGCAACATGACGTACCTCCACATTACATGGAAATTGTGCACTCTCCTTCTGAATTTCTAATACTCTATTTTTTATAAAAAATAGATTGTCTTTTTAGGGATTTTTGACCTATCCAATTAGCAGCTACTAGAGAATCAGTCCAAATAACTATCAAAAAACTTACCATGAGCTTCATAAGTTTCATTTAAATATTTAATTATATTAGTACCAAGACAAATGCTCAAAAGTTCTAATTGACAGATGGAATATTTTTTTGATTTAGGGTTTATTCTAGATTTTGCATAAATTAACCTAGACCATTTGTTTTTTACCAAGTAACAACTTACACCATACCCAATATGGCTGGCATCACAAAAAAACATGAAGCTTATAGTCATCAAACTCTTTTAAAAGTTCAGGAAAGGCCATTCTGGGAAATGTTATGTTAGATAACTTTAAAAGATCTTTACAATAGTAATGCCACTCTTTTAATAGGTTAGGTGAAACAATTTCATCCCAATCAAGATCTTGAGACACTAATTTCTGCATAAATACTTTAAGTTTAAAAGCTACTGGGGCTACAAACCCAAGGGGGTCATACAAACTTTGCACAGAGCTCAATATTTCTCTCCTAGTTTTGGCATTTTTTTTTGGTTCAAAATTCTTTAATGAGAGTAAATCATTTTTTCTGTCCCATGAATAACCTAATAATTTAGTACTCAAAGGATTTTCAGTTGAACCTATCCCTAGATTATTAAACATTAATTCAGCTTCAGGACAGCTAGAAGCCCACTGATACAGATGAAATCCATAAGGTTCCATATATTCAATAGCTGAATCAAAATTATCTTTAATTTCATTTAAATTAAAAGAAGGTAATACCAATTATCCATATAAAACCTTTGTGCAAAATAATTACCCTTTTCTGTGCCTTTAGATTCCAAAAGAGTATGAATAGCCTCCTGAAGTAAAAACGGGGCTACTTTTATTCCCAAAACCACCCTATATCTTAAAGCATTATTTTTTAAATTAGATTTGACACTGGTGATAATGTCTTTTTAACCATTAATTATTTTATGAGTTTCTCTTCAGAATTTTTTATGCAAGTATGAAACCATTAAGAAAGCTTTTCTCAATAATCTTGCAAATTGTATTATTTACCATCGCTGCTTTAATATTAAAAGCTGCTATATGAGGAAGGAGGAGGGGACCAATCCTCAATTGGCATCATTTCAAAGCTATATTCTTTATCAAATTTTTACCAGTGGGGTCAACTACAATTCTAATTTTAGTGGTTTCCACATTAGATCTTAAAACAGCAAAGTGGGGTAAAAAATAATCACTACTTATATTATTTTCATTTAAGGGCACTTGATAGAGAATACCATCATTTATTTGTTGATCAAAGATTTCATCATATTTTTTAAGTAATTTATTATCTTTAAGTTTTGAAATTAAAGTTCTTAACCTACCATAAGAATACTCAAAATTTGGGGTTAAATTACTTTTATCATAACCTGACTTCCAAGGAATTTCCACTGATATCTCCTCCTCTTTTATTTTTACAGTCTCTAAAAAATTGGCAATAATCATTTGTTCTTTAGTAGAGTATTTTTGATCAATGTAAACACCTACACTAGACTACTAAATTGAGCAATATTCTCAGACATGTGCATCTCGTTAACCTTATCGTCTACAACCATTGACTCGGTAATTAAATTAATATTAGTACTTAAATTATTAGTTTTTAGGTAGTCAGATGCACATCCCTGTAATATCACTCCAAATTTGGAGTTGTATGCCATTGCATTTCCAATTTTAATTATTTCTAAGTTTAAGTCTTTAATACTTGATGCACCTATTATTATTTGAAAATTATTAACAGTATTAGAAGAGTAGTCATCAGCTAAATTATATCCTTGCCATTGCAAAGATGTTTTTAAATTCAAAAGGCCATCAATTTCAAAGCTTAAAGGAATTGTATCAACAACCATTGCATTTATTTGATTTGGGGAATTTTCAATATAAAATTTAGCAAGTTCAAAATATGATTTATTAGTTTGAGAAATAAAACTACTAATAGTTATAGCTTCATTAATTACTTTTGTGGATATATACCTAATGCTTTCAGAGCACCAGTAGTTATAAAGTTATCTTGAGAGCAACTATCAACCATGCACCTAAATTTAACAAACTCTCCTAAATTATTCATGACAGCAAACATTAATGGAGAGGGAAGAATTGATTTCATTCTCTTGATATTGGCGAAGTGGAGCATAGATTTTACTTTCATTTTTTGTATTACCTTTTACTACTTGTTCTTTTACTTTTTTCATTCTTTTGGGGATTAGAATCTACTTTTTCAGAATTTAAACACAAAAAGAAAAGATGAGATCTCTTTTTACAAAATTTACAAGGATCTAAGGTAACTTTATATTTTTCTTCTGTATGGAATTTAGAAGTACATTTTTTACAATGACCTAGTTGTTTATTTCTCTCAAATTTAGCCTTATTACTAGGATAAGTACTACACCTTGAAATACTATGCCCCTTTTGGTTACATAGCTTACACTCTAGTTGCTTACAACTGAAACTTTTTAGCTTTACTTCTTCATAGGAAATATTGATAAATATCCGGAATCATTAGACTTAGATATATTTTGTTTTTTAGCAATGATCATTTCTGAATTAATGCAACTTAACAGAACTAACTAACAGAATTATTTAGCTTTATTATTTCTTGGTCACCAAGCTAAGTCCTTGTTGCTTCTTGCAACTGCCCTTTTTTAAACTCTATCAAAAGTCTGTGCAGTTATACCTCAAAGTTCTTAAAAACTGTAACTCATTTGAATAAGGAGTTAAAGTAAAATATAATTGTATATCTTTCAATATAATTTCATTTTTAAGTTAAATTTATATTGCACATTCATATTATGCCTGAAATTCATGTAAAGATTTATTAACACTTATTAGCTTGGGAAGTAGTACTTATAAAGATTTTTTAATCAAAGAGAAAATTTAATATGCCCAGGTGAAGCATAACATTCCTCAAGCTGTTCCCAAGCCTCATCATAAGAGGTCTCGGACTCCTGTATGCAATTAATTTGAATTAAAGGATTACCTTTTAAGGATTGTTTAAGATACGCAAATTTTTGAATATTGCTAAAATTAGGTTTATCATAAATATTTCTAAACGAAATTTCAAAATTTTTAAATTGTGATGGATTTCCATCAAAGGGAGTAATTTTCAGTTCTGGAACCTTTACACTTGAATACTGCATTAAGGGGATTTGAACTGAGCTATTATTTTGGACTCCTGGACCAAACTGCTGAATAACTTTATTAATATAAGTAAAGTAGTAAGCATTTTTAACCTCAAGAGCTTCTAATCTTTCATCACTATATTCAGGACAATCTACAAAACTTATACTAATATTATCATTTAAAGTTTCTAATTCATCTCTAAATTTTTTTAATGTAAGGATTTCATTAGTCTTATCTTCATGATAATTCTTTAATTTTAGGAATTAATTTATTAATAGATTTAGTGGTAGAGCCCCTTTTAATGCCTCGACGTTTAACAAGATTGACAACTACCAAAAGTTGACTTGAGGGTTCAGTAGAAAATTTCTTTACTGAATCCCAGTCAATGTCTGTGACACTCATTTTAAATTATAAACAATTTTAATCTTAAATTTCAATGCAAAATTTACAGGAAAACATTGTACTTTGTACAAACCTTATCAATACCATTACAAAGGGACAGTAGGCCCACTCTTATAGGCTAGGATCAAGGCTAGGCTAGGCTTATAGGCTAGGCTAACCATTTCTTTAAGCCAGACTTAATAGCTAAGGTTTAAAAAAACTTAATACTACAAATTATTAACATAGGCCTACCTAATACACAAAACTCTGGTAAGTAGGCTATGCTTTATTTAGGCTATTAGCTTAGGCCTACAATTAAGACACCAAGTAGGCTTTGCTTAAAAGTAAACACTTAAGTAGACCCTAGGCCTACTTTACGATCAAAGATTCAAAAGGTTCAAAATAACTGATAAACCTTGAATTACCTAATAATTTTCACGTTAAGTAAGTAAATTTATTAATTAAACAAAAATTATCAGGCATGTTACAATTAAAAATTTGGGCAAAATTTACGATCTAGTTTAGACCGTGGATCAGAGTCTGCCAAGTCTGAAATATAGTCATAGTATATGTACACTGTGGTCAAAGTCGAAACTAATCTATATCTAGTAATTGGTAAAAGTTAAACCTTAAATTGAACTATGATTACACCTTTATTTCGAGAATGCTGGAAATTTTCAAACGTTATTTAAATAGCAATTCATAACAGAAACCAACAAATTACCTTGGCCAAACATTATTCCCCCTACGGGCCACCATTTTAACAAAAATTTTAATATTTATTTTGATTTTGATTCATAAAAAGAAAGGGATGAATAATGCTAATGAAGTTAAATAAAAAATAATGCTTTAACAAAAAAAAAGCCTTACCTTTTAAGCTTCTGTGTAAGTTTATATAACCAATGATTAGGTAACTTGGAGTCAGTTTAAGTTTTTTTTTTTGCTTGTTGAATTGTAGTAAACAATGAAGGTTAGGGCCCTAACTATGCAGACCGTTCTTCACGTACAATTTACCACTTAAGCACAAGATGATATAATTTTTAAAGTTTCCAACAAACGGATCAAAAAAAGGAGGACAACTTTTTCTCATGACTTCCAGTCGCAGACTCACCATTTTAGATGGTTTATTCTGTCACCAACTTTAAACTTTTTTAATTTTTTGTCATGATTGGGGACTTTGGTTAACTAAAACAAGACTCCCTTTTTAATCAAAGCATCATTTTTAGAAAAGTTAGGAATAGTTAAGTTTTATTTATTTGAATTTGTAAATTTAATTTGGTTAATTTATATTATAATAATAAAGTTTGATTTTGTTTTTAGTACAATTAAGAAAATTAAATATTAAGAAATTTGAAACTTTCCAGAACACCTCCTAACTTTTCTATTTTCTTTGACGGTTCTAACGTCTCACATGTGGACAACATAAACATTCTTGGTCTGAAAAATATAAACAAAAAAATTGTCTTGGAATACCTTATATCACAACGTTGGTTGCTAAGGTGTCCTCAAAGAAGCTGGGAGTTCTGTTTTGACTGCTCTGGAAATTTTTCTTCTGAACAGCTACTCCATTTATATAAGGCCCTTATTTCGCCCTTGTTATAGTAATATTCTCACATTTTGGGGGCTTGGCTCCACCCTTTCTTATGGATAGAGTTGAGTCTAAAGCTAAGAGACTAAATAAACTGTCCCTTACTTTCAAATTCTCTTGACAACTTCTATCTCTGTCGAAAGTGACGTTGCGCACTATCTCTTACCATATGGTACTACAACGGTAGTGCTTCAGGTTGGAGTTGGTGCCCCTTGCATTCCACTCCATTGCTCTTCGTCGCGCCCTCGTAATACAAAAGGGTTGCCATGCTCTCGTGCATGAATTTTGTCTGTAGCATGAATATCCCAGACTCGCTTCGTTGTGGTGCCTCCTTTTTCCAGCCACTTCTGTTCTTGGTGGAACTCCTTGCCTTCTTGTTTTTCCAACTGTATTATATTCCTCTCTTTATATAACCCTACTCTGCCGCTCACCTAAAAGATTTGCTTTATAGGGGGCTTGGTGGTTTTCATGTTAATTTTTTATTTTTTTTTTCCCTTTTTTTTTCCCCCCCTTTTCCTTTTTGAAATAAGGGGGGGGGGGGTGGCCCAGCCCGTGAGTGCGTGGTATGTAAAAAAAAAAAAAAATAAAAAAAAAATATAAAAAAAAAAAAACACTCTTCCTCATATCATTTTCATCATTTACGAAAGCACAATCCCTATGATCTAAGTATTCTCTCTGAACGTCATTTTACCTCTTTTTCTTCCTATTTTATGCACTTTTTTTAAGTATTTTCTTTTTCCCCTCCTTATATATCCAAACATATTCCTTGATAACCTCTCATTCTAGTACCATTTAACTCAGCTTTTTTTTTTACTTCAATAAGCTGGCATCACACCTCTTCATGTCCACCCACTCACTTGTTAAACATTTTTTACTTCTTATTTGATAAATCCACATACTTCTTTTGTACTACTTGGCAACGGCTTCCTTCATTTGCTTCCAGATTTTTCAGTTTCAACTCTTCTACATTCAACTGATTTATTTGTTAGAGAGCTCTTATTATTTACCTTTATTACCTTGTTCATCTTAAACTTCTCACTCTAATTCTACCCACTTCCTTCTTTATCATCTTCCTCTCTATCCAAGAAAATGATTAATTAATTTTACATAAAGCAACATAATTGATCGATAATCATCCTAAATCCTAACCCTCACTAATTTAACATCCATCAATTACTTCAACATCTCCTTCTTCCACCAACTTAAAATCAATCATACTTTCACTTCGAAATCATCTCACCAACTCTAGTATGCTTATGAATACTTTTATGTTTAAAAAGAAAGTATACTTACACACATACAATCACCTTCCCTACCATTCTCATTTTCCCTCGATTATTCCCAATATTTTACCTGTTTGTCATCCCTTTTTATGGCCATCAAAACCTTTTAGGGGTTTAACCCAACATTTCAATAAATCTGAAGCTCCTACTTAACCCCATTCAAAATTCGAACTCTCTTTCAACATACCCCATGTATGGGCCATATGTTCACAATCGCACCAGCCTTGGCCGCCTGAAATCTTGAATTTACTCATCTAGAATTCTAGTCTCACACAAACAAAAATCAACCATAGCTCTGTACCATAGTTTACCCATATGAGAATTGCCAACTCCATCTCTACTCCCTCTCACTCCTTTTCCTACACCAGCACATTCACACATTTCCACACCACACCCACTCTCACCGTTTCCTTTCATCCTGTTTCAATCACTTAATTAAGTAAATCAAATTTGCCGTTTTCTAAAATATACCCATCAACCTCTCTCTCTCTCTCCTCTCTCTCATCTCTCTTCTCTCTCTCTCTCTTCTCTCTCTCTCTCTTCTCTCTCTCTCTCTCTCTCTCTCTTCTATCTCTCTCTCTCTCTCTCTCTCTCTCTCTCTCCTCTCTCTCTTCTCTCTCTCTCTCTCTCTCTTCCTCTTCTTCCTTAATTCTTCTTCTCCCTTAATTCTTCTCGACAGCCCAACCCATACGATTTCATACTACCCAAGGATAGAAGGTGGTCTTACGGGCAATCAGGACCTTCTTCGAGAATTCATTAGCCATTCCTGGCAAAGATAAGTGGTAGTGGGCTGCCAACCCAACACCACTGTCCCTTAAGTTACACTTCTACGACACCGCAGACAAACACTGTGGCAATCTTCCTCCCCCACACATAGTTTATAATAAAGATATATTTAACATATTTTTAGAAGTAGGGTGTTGGATTATAAGTATGTGTATATATATGTGGATTAATAAGGTGGTGTCTGTAAGATGTTGTTCTGTGAATGAGTGTGAATTGAACGCACCAAAAGAGAAATAGCGAACCATTAGCACTGGTAATGTCATAGGACACCCTAGACACCATTAAGGCAATGGGATTTAATTTCATATCGCTGCGAGTTACGCTTACTCTCTCTCCCCCCCATATAATATATATATATTATATATATAATATATAATTATATATATATAATATATAAATAAAATATATAATATAATATATATATATATATATATATAATATATATATATATATATATATATATATTATCATTTATTATTATTATTATTTTACAAAACACTTATTCCCGCTTAAGCGGGTTAGTGGTACGTGCAGCTTCCCTATCATTAATTTACCTTCATCTCCCCTCACCCACCTCCTCCATTCCATTCTATTTCTCGCCAACACCCTACCTTTCTCCACCCTCATCCCTCTCTCTTCCAGCATCTCCTTTATTCCATCCATCCACCTTCTTCTTGGTCTCCCCTTCCTCTCCTTCCTATCCCTTCCGCCTCCCAAACTCTCCTAACCACCCTCTGTTCCTCCATTCTCTCCAGATGTCCAAACCATCTTAACATTCCCTTCTCCGCTCTTCTCACCAAAACATTCTTCCAATCACATCTCTCTCTTATCACCCTATTCCTATTCCTTCTCCTTTACTAACCCCACATACCGCTCTCACCCTTTCATCTCAAACACTTTCAACTTCTTCTTTGGACCTAGCTTTCAACCCCCATGTTTCACATCCCATACTAGTACCGCGGAAAACATCAAACAACTATCTTAAGTATGTGGAGGTAAATCCCCCGCCTTTCCATTAATATCCCTCAGACCACTCATATGCTCTCATTCCTTTCTCCTACTTCTGTATCATTCTTCCTTCCTTTCATCCCTCCTTCCTTACCAAAATCCATCCCTAAATATGAAAACCTTTACTTCTTTTAATACTACACCTCCTACTCTACTCTCTAACCCCATCCCCTCATCTGTTTCCTCCCTCCCACAATCTAACTAATCACTTTACTCTTACCTGTGATTTATCTTAAGACCCTTTTGTCACACACTCTCTCAAACTTCCTTCACCATAATACTACAGCCCTTGTCTTAATACGCCACAACATGTACATCATGCTCGCAACATTGTATAATTCAGATGTTCATACTTCCCCAGTCTATCACCCCTTCATCTTATTCATCAATCCACCCTCTCTCACCTCCCCTCATCATTCCTACTGCAGACATCCCATAAATAAATTGAAAAGCCTTCCAGGAAATTTTAAACTACCTCCTATCCCTTCAACCCTCTACTCTACCCCAAACAATCCTCACCTCCCTCTTATCCTACATATCTCTCACACACATTCTGCTATTCCTCTATAAAAGGCCCTAATACCTATACCTAATTTACCCCCTACTCCATATCCTTTCCACTTTTTTCTCCATAATTCCCCCTCTTCACTCATCATGCTTTCTGCCGATCTAAAAAAACACCATATATACTTTCCCTTCCTTCTATTACTCTTTCCCACAAGCCATACACTCTCCAAATTGTTATCAGATTCGTTGATCGAGCGAAGCAACCCCTTCCCACCTATCATTCTTCTCGCTTCTTACAGACTCCTCTATTACTTTCTCTACTACGCATGATTTCTTTAAATCTATAATCTTCACTCGCAGGGTATCCCTTATCTCTAGCTCTCTCTCCAAATGTCTTGACACATAAGTACTTTTGTCCAACCTTACTTACACTTGCTAAGAACGACAACGTACCTTCCTAGTTAATTAGGCACTTACTTACAATCATCCAATCTGATCCGCGCCTAATCATACACCTTTAAGTTACTCGATTTTAATCTAAACAGTGTAACGGTCATATACCACACAACAACAATCATCACGGCAAATCTCCCTTGCCCATAGCGGCTATTCTTACTAACTTTCCTCCTCTAGCTATGTGCCTAAGTGCGACCTAAATTCTAAGTATCACATAAACTTTAACCTATCAAGCCCGTCCTCCAGCCACCTCTTCTCTCGTGTCCCTTCCTAAAGGCTCTACACCATTATGGCCCCTCGTCACTTCCATTATCTCTTGGAAAATCCAGCTATCATGAGTGTTAGACCTGGGTTCGATGTTACGCGTTGTGTTGTCTTTCTCCTTGTGAACAATATATAAAGAGTTCGAAGGTGACATATCAAGAGACTGTGCAACGCTATTATTGTAAATGAGGATTGAAGAAGCCAATTCCTCATCCCAATTTGCTGGTTGTTCCAAAACTAAACATTTCAGGATTTGTATTAAGCGGTTGAAACGTTCACATACGCCGTTACTTGAGGGGTGAAGTGTGGATGTTCCTCCTATAACAATGCAAAACTTGTATATAATAATGCATCTTTTCTCTATAGTGCACCTGGGTCTCGTGATATATGTTATCTGCCGACTGCTCGACACACATCTTTTTTGTGGGTTCCAATTATCAGGTGAGTATATGCCGCCAGCTGGCGAGATATATACTTATCCCCTTTCTCAGGCGTGACGAACAAAGAGGAAGTATATGCTGTTTAAATTTGGTAGACACAGTCAAACTAGACTTATCACTGATAGGAACGACAGCGGCCCATTTAGAAAAATGATCTATGAGGACTATACAATATTTATTTCCCTTGAAGGTTTTAGGGAATTGAAGCAAGTCCATTGCGCAAAGATCAAAGGGCTCGGTGGCTAATATTTTCAACATTGGAGGTGTTACATTGGATGAAAAAGTTTTCTGCCTTTGACACACTGGACAACACCTAACTACATCCGAGACTACTTGATTAACTCTAGGGCTCCAAAACTTTTTATAAATAAGTTGCAACAACTTATTGCGTCCAATGTGTGCGCATGATACGTGCAAACTAACAACTATGTGTACTAGAAGGTCCTGGGAGACTAAATACAACATCTTCCCGGCCTTAGATCTATAATATAATATTCCATCCTCACATGCAATCTCGTTTCTAAATGTTCGGAAATGCTGGGACACTAATCTCCAATCAAATGCATGATCTGGTTTTTCTAAACCTTTCCTAATTATCCTAAGATTTCGATCATTCTTCTGATCATCTAGGATTTCTATCTCCTCTAAGTGATGGTCAGAAAGGACGGTTACATTTTTCATCGGTACCGTACAGTTTCGTGAAAAGTCTTTACTATTTACATTATATCCTTCCGTGACAACCTGTATTTTACGTCCCTCTAAGTGTAACAACTGATGACGGGCCATATCGGGCAATAAATGATTGTCCCGCAACGCCGCAGTACCCAATATCAACGCATGGTCCTCCATGTATTTATGAGGAACTATGAAGAATGCTCCTGGTTGAGTTGTAAATCCTGTTTCAAAATTCAACCGTATATTAATAAAATGCGAAATCGGGATTCGTTTCTTGTTACCGAATCCACTAATGGCTTTTACGCCTACCTCAGCGGAAGGTAACATCACCTTGTCCTCATCTAAAACTGTAATTACCTCAGAGCTAATTAAGTTTATCCCAGCTCCGCTGTCCACGAGACAATCAAAGCGAGGTGATGTCTGTCCGTCTATGGTGACACAAACCATCAGAGGTTCGATGTCAGCTTGACATAAATTAATTGAAATTACCATGTCATCATCTACATCTATATCTACATCTCTATAATCAACGTTAGAAACTTCGTCATTATCAACAATACTTTCCTGTGTGTAAAGATCATTATTTTGTGAGTCTTGGACTACGCTACTCCCCTTGAGATGACTCAACTCCGGGGAGAACGGGGGTTTAAAGACCTATTTACATACTCTTCTTTCTTCTCTGTGATTCCTAAACACTGACCTTCATAATGTGACAAGTTACAATTGTCACATGGATCAAGATAAGGACGTGATTTCTGTGGTCTTTCTTCTCTATTGGATTTTTCCTCAGCATATCCGTTACTTGTATTACTATAACTACTTCGCGTAACCTTCTTCACTGCTCCTGACAACGTTTTCCTTTCATTTCCACGAGGTGGTGTCAGGGGTACACATTCAATTTCCTGATTTCCACGAGATTCATTCCTATACTCATTCTCATATTCATTTCTAGATGGACACCTCATACCAGAATGAGGTCCCTTACAAAATGGACAACTAAAACTACGATTTGTCAGGGGAGACGACGATGCCGACCTATACGCTCTACATTCAATCCTTTTATGTCCTTTTTTTCTGCAATAGCTGCAGATTCCTAAGAACTTGTAACAGTCTTTCATTCTATGGCCTGCAATTTCACAATACTCACATACATCATTCATTCGGTCTCTACGATCAACATTTTCACTACGTTCGACAACATTATTCCTTCTTTCAACATCTCTTTGACCTCTACCTTGCATACTTTCATTTGTACGAGGAGGTGGACTACGACGTTGGTCTCTGTAATACTTACTACCTACGATTTTATTTGAATTATTCCGAGAACCATTATTACTATTAGAAAACTTTCCCTTATTTGAATTTTTACTATATTGAGGAGGTCCTCGATTTTGCAATACATCGGTCCACATAGGGTAAACCGTGTCTATCTGAATTACTGCTGAGTCAAAAGTATCATTCAAGGCCTCTTTCTGTTTTGAAGATCTTTTAAATTCTATAGGCTCTTCTTCAACGTGTTGGTATGAACCCCTAGATATTGAATTAGGATAAGCTATGTTGTCGCTCTCTAATGAGTCGGCATACTCTACAATTTTTTCCCATGGTGTACGTCTCCCATTATCTAATTCAGTCATTTTAATATACTGCCTAACACTTCTTTCAATGTAAGGTGGTAAGCTACATAAGAACGCCGCTCGTAAGGAGTCATGCCTTCTCATGTCTATCCCCTTATAAGCTTTCCGTGCTAATCTTTCCAGTCTCAGTGCGTACATTCTTATACTTTCTCCGCGATTCCTATGAGCTGCATGGTACGCCTGTAATCTATATTCATTTTTCTTTTTCTCTTCGTCCTGGTACCATCTAACCAGAGCGTCTCGTACTGTGAAATAATCCCTATCTTCCTTCACTATCAGCCTATACAATTCTAAGAACCTTCTAACTGCCTACCTAAGAGTCTAAGCCATTGATGTGGTGCATTTGGATAGTGAAGTCCACAATATGCTTCAAAGTCATATAAATAAACTAACAAATCCTGTTCTGTCTCATATTTATACTTCCCAGGGTCGACTACCTTTAACCTCTGGGAGTTTTTTAATAACTGCGCTAGCATGGTAATAGCTTCAGTCAACATGTTTAAATGCATTTTTATTTCCCTACCTGAATACAAAGAATCATCGTTAAAGTCCGCGGATCTACCGTAAGACAATTGTGGTGGCTGCAATTGTACTGACGGTCTAAGGTTAGGCTGTATTAGGTTAGGATTCATTGTAGGATCCTCATAACGATCAACATTTAATTTAGGTGAATATTTACTATTTACATTAGAATAATTAGAATAATTTCTGTGGGAATTCGACATTTCCTCACCTGCGCTTTGTCTAGAAGATGTACTAAAGTCACTATGGTCATCATCGTATGAGTCAACGTCTCTAAAAGCTACCTGTGTTTTCGTCTGTCTAGTGTCATGTCGTGGTCTAAGTCCTGAGTATGAACCTCTAAGTGTTTCAGTCTCTTCAGAAGTCATAGTAGGTCTTTTAATTAAACGCGGTATCAAGCTAGGCTTATGTTCCGCTGTTTTTACACGACTAGACTGTGCTGCATTTGTCAATGAAAGTTTTCCATTTTTGTCAACAACAGTAGAGTCAATCAAAGTCTTTGGTCTAATAGATTGGTCTCTGCGTTCCAATCTCTCTTGTAATTTGTCTCTATCTTTACTACATTTTGTCATGAGTTTTACCCAAATAATCCAAAGGCAATACATCGTCCTGATCTAAAGGATCTGTTTCAGCCATTTTTAGAATAAAGTCAGAGTCAGAATAAAGATATGGATCTGATCCAGATCTTTTAGTCAAAGTTGGAGCATCCTGTACCCCTGCTTTATGTGAACCAGTTGGTACAGATTTGGTTACATCTACCGAATTTACATTCCTACCCAGAATTGGAGTAGTGTTTGATTTTCTACGCTTCTCCTGTTTGTCTACATCATCCCTCATTTTCAATCCGGACGATACAGGTAAACCACCAAAAGTCATTTTTTATAAGAGAATATGTTTAGAAAACAAAGAACAAGAAGTAAACTTACTAACTTGAAGAAGAAGAAGTCAACTAACCAGAATCCGAAGTGTAACTGCTGTGATGATCAAGGTGAAGTTAATCACAACCGGGCTGCCTGCAAAACAAGGGACAAGAAGTCCCTGTTCGGGCGCCACTTTATTTTTGTGTATGTTACGGAGATTGACGAGCGAAACTGACGCAGTCAATCCCCGAGAAATTCTAAGAAAAATTACTAAAATATCTAAGTAAAAATAAAGAATATAAACAAATATTTACACACCTCCTAACGACAAAGACGAAACCAATTACAATTACTCGAAGGTGAAGATCACTTGGTACCGTAGACCACAATTAAGAGGGTGTATCTGTCAAAGGAAAGAACCAGACTTTGTCCAACAGCGGATTCACTTGAGAGGACTTCCTGGCTTGCTTTGACAGGCAGTTGATTGGTCGTGATTGGTAACCTTCGTCTACTTTATAACTTACCAAATGTTTAAAACACCAAGAAGTATTACTTATTGTAAAACTTACCAAAAAACCCAGAATAGAACTAAATAAAATAAAAAGAAGGATTATTTAAAGAAGACTATAAAACTGTTTTAATAAAGTACCTTGATATGATGTGATGAAATGAATAATAAATAACTATGCTGGACCTCAATCGAGTTTCCAGCTAGTATAAGAAATCAATGAAGTACTGGCTACGAATAAATACTAACTTCAACGAAATGATACTAAGATGTAATATGGCTATATGAATATTTATCCCCAAGAGAATTATATTACAAAAGTTATATGAATTAAATTAACAGAAAAAACCTTTACCGCGATTTAAAAACACCAAATTAACTGATAAGTTAATTTTAACACCAATTATAATTAAAGAATAAGTTGCACTATAGAAAGTTTTCAGAGTTTTTAAGTGTGCACACGTTTATCAAGATTCACTAAAAGTTTGGAAATCTATAGTTCTGATTATTAACGTATGTTAATTATATGGCAATTATATATTCTTAGTTTAACAATATTTACACTGTCACTATAACGAAGTTTCTTTTCTTCTATAACAATTTAAGTTGAGATTAAGGAAGTTATTGAAAAGTTTATAACTTGAATGTTCCACGAATGTTGCTCAAATTGAGTCTCTATCAATAAGTTAGCTTTTAAATCAATAAAACTGAACAGCTCCAGGAGTGAAGTTGGTGAATGGTTAGAAAGCTCTGATGCAATAAGCTGAATTAGCCACGATGAAAAGTTGGTGCAGCAAGCAAGCAAAACCAACAAAAAGAGGAGAAAAACAAAACCAAAAAAAAATATAAGCCGGAAAAAAAAAACCCCTGGTGGAAAAAGTTAAAGTTACTATATTATTCTTAATTATTAAATTATGAAATTATATTTAATTAAACATTTTACTTGAAAGACACAGCTTTTCGGATGGGGTTTTTCTTTCTTAATCAAATATGATAGTAGAATTGCGAGACTTTCCACCAGACGCTATTACAATCTCTGGAAACTATAGCTAAGTATTAAAATTGTATCTTCCTTTATATTAAATTACGATTAATTATGTGATTAATTGAACAGGTAATATATTAACAGATAAACAAATTAATAAGCTTTGAGAATAAATTTTAAACACACCTGGAACAGCTATTGATTTGATCTGAGTTAAACGACGTCATAAATCGGTAATCACAATCAGGAATATTCAGTATAAGATAAGATTTGGATCAACAATGTGATTTCAACAAAACTATACTTTGACAAGATTTCACACAAAACATATAATCATAAAACTATATCAAAGAAACAATTTAATCTCTATGTTCTGAAAGATAACGAAAGTTAGTATATTTGTCTGAATTTTAAGTTGGTAATAACTGAAGTAAATAAATGAAAAATTATTTCGCAGAATAATGACCATGTTTTTAGTCAAAATACTGCTCTTAGTCAAAATAACCATATACTAACTATAAAACACTTAAACACCAGGTGGGGTCCGAAGGCTCCCTAACATATATAAATATTACTTTAGTTATTTATTAAATATATATACTATATATATATATATATATAACTAATATATATATATAATAATTAAATAATATTATACTATATATATATAATACATATATATATAAATATACACAAGATGTTGATATTACTTCTTTTCCTTCCTTTAATCCTAAAGGACGAAATTTCATATTTACATTATCATCAATAGGTTGACTATATAAGAAACGTATATATTCTGAAACTTCAATAGCCCCATCCATATGTCACTCATTATAACATAAGAAAATAGAGTTAGAAGCCATATGCGTCTATTAAGACTGCCCTAATCAAAAGAGTTAAGGTTGCTATTAGCTTTAAATGGCTCATCTTAGATATAAATTTTTATTATTCCAGTAATTACTCGACTCCATAAATACACATCCAATATGCAATTTATTACGTGTAGGTTAGATTTCCAACAATTAATCTAACATGCATAACTTTTCACCATTACCACAATGGACCATTTGTTATTTATTGTGATCATTTTTCTAAAATTGAAATATGTGACACCATTTTTAAAACGATGCTTGCCAATTGTAGCAACTTCATTAAGATAATTATAGGTAATTATTAGTGAATATGGTAACATTTTTCAAAGCTTATGAGTATAATTTCTAATCTAAAAATTAAGTTAGTACTACTAATACTGGTAATACTACTAATACTAGTAATAGTAATACTAGTACTAGTTAAACATTAATGTCTTGATAAACTATAGTTTAATTCTTATTAAGCCGCATGTGTATGTCAAGATCATTTCATGTTAATATGGGCAAGTAGTGATCTAGCTCGAGCGATTTTTTTGTATGTCCTCTTGAGTTTTTTTAAAACATGGTTTAGGTTATAAATTTTCATGCATAATGCCACATTTGGAATTAGACAGAAAAGAAATTGCGTTGAAAGATGTTAAAATTTCGTCAATTTTTGGCATTGCCATAACTTCTGTTTTTGTTTCAGGTTAATTTAAGAATGTGAATTTTAACATACTGAAGCTCTTTTAAAAATATTTAAATTTTCCCATATTCAGGCTTTGAAAATTAGTGTGTTTGATTAAAATAAAAATTTAATTAGGGTCCTGATATACTATAGACATTTCGGCCATGTGGTAAGACCAAAATTTTATCATTATGGATTTGAAGAAACTTGTCTGGACAAGCAGGACAACTTCTAACCAGCAGCTGTTCAGGGTAAGTTGCTTCGTCTTGAATGCCGGCTTTTTTAAAATGAAGTGTAACTGATGATAAAATTATAGTATGCAAGAGGCATTTTAAATGTTCTAAAGAATTTAAAATATTTCTCTGTGCTAATTATATTTACAGATTGTATAATTAGTATGTTATCTAATTTTAACTCTTGGACTCTTTTTATTGTCAAAGTATATACTATAAACCCTAATTAACACGTTTAATAAAATATTTAACTATTTTACTGTAACTATTATTAATATTCAAAACTGTAAAAAGTAAATTATTCATTAGTGACTTTGTGTAGTATTCGAAAAGTTAATTTCATAATATATATATATATATATATATATATATATATATATATATATATATATATATATATAATAATATATATACTATTATATATATATATGTTTGAATATATATACTATATATATATATATATTATATATAATTATATAATACTATATATATATATATATATATATATAGTATATATTAATATATATATATATTATATATAATATATATATATATATATATTATATATATTATAATATATATATATATATATATATATATATATAATATATAATATATATATATATATAATATATATATATATACGAGTATATATATATATATATATATATATATATATATATATATATATATATATATATATATATATATATATATATATATATATAATATATTATTATATATATTATATATATTATATATATATATATATATATATATATATAATATATATTATAAATATATATAATATATATATATATATATACAAAGTATATCCGTATATATATATACAGTATAGGCTATATATAATATATAATATATATATTATATATATATATATATATATATAATATATATTAATTTAATTTTTTAATTTAATAATATATATATATATATATATATATATATATAATATATTATATATAAATATATATATATATATATATATATATATATATATATATATATATATATATATATATTATATATATATATATATATATATATATATATATATATATATATATATATATATATATATATATATATATATATATATATATATAGTAATTCATGTGCTACACATTTCAGAATTTTTCCATTTTCTTTGAAATGTGTATAAGCGCAGTCACCAAATTTCGTGATTTCCCTCATGTTTTATTTTTTGAAATAGTCATTATTAGTTCATGATCTTATGAAAAAAATTTTTAAGGTGTTGTAATTGTTTGTGACTTAGGAATGAAATTCTCCTTTTACTTAATGAAAAAAATTCTGAGGTTGTTTTATTAATTTCGTGTGTGGACTTTAGGAAAGGAAGAAGTCTCCTTTACTCAAAAAAATTTAATTCTGTTTTGAATTGAAATGTAATAAAAGCTTCCATTCGGGTTATTCCATGTCAAGTGTCCTATTAGTCTTCACCTTCATGTTTCAGAATTTCCTGAAAATGTTTAGTAAACTGAAGGACTTAAGCAAAGGTTTTCAATATATTATTAGGTTTGAATATGAAATTACTAAAAATAAACCCCAGACTGTGTGAAGGTATGTCATAATGAATAGCGATATTTAGTTAAATAAATATTTAATCTCATTGATTATTGCATTAGAATGAAAAAAACAACTTGAATCCCTCTCAATTACAATAAAATCATTGCAGGAGTTCCCAAATCTAAAGTAAACAAACACGAAATGTCTTCAAATTAGACAAAAATAAAAAAAAACATAATTTTTTTTTTTTTTTTTTTTTTTTTTTTTTTTTTTTTTTTTTTTTTAATCAACCATAGCTAGTGAGATTGCTATAACTGCTGGAAGGATTGAAACAATAACAAAGGTTAACAGTTTATCTACAAAAACCAAAGAAATGCATTCCAAGATTCATTAACTAGATCAAAAGTATTGTCCAAACCTTGTTAACATCAGAAATCCGATTCAAAAATTGTTTGCAACAACAAAAATATAGTTTAAAATTGTTGCCTAAAAACATGGGATAATAACAATTAGCTAAATAATCAACAATAATAATCTTGATAAGACTAACTAATGATAACCAAACTAAAACATTACCTGCTTAAAAAACTTATGAAAATAAACCCTGATAGTTTCAAAAAATGACTAAGACTTTTTAAAAAGCTAATCTTAATTTTTAAATCAGCATAGGGCAAATTAGTTAACTTATGAATTAACAATAAAGAGTAAACCTCAATACTAGTTCTGCACATATAACAAATATCAGTTCTAGTAATCTTAACAAAAGCAATAATGTCTGTCAGTAAATCGCAAAAATCTTAATACATCGCAATTTAATAATTCCACTAAACATATATATATACACTTATTACATATATATATACCTTCTTTCAAGGCAACTCATAACTTGAGAAATCTGAGAATATATATAACATATACACTTATTACATACCTCGTTTCAAGGCAACTCTTAATTTGAGAAATTGGAGAATATACATTCACACTTTTCAGAGAACAGGAGTAAATTTAGTTTTTGCCTGCTATGATACATGGAACAACCTCTCATGTCTTGATAATGGACCAAAGCTGAGCATGAACTCAAGTATCATATGATGTATGTAAACAGAAGCTTAATATTTAAAACCAATAAAGTTTTCATCCTGTTAAAATATAAACAATTTTAAAAATGGACCTTTTCAATTCAAACTTTGTGATCATAAATTAACAGTTTAACTCTGATAAAATTGCAGGGTTGTATCCACAATACTGTACAAATATCAAAATCAAATTGCAAATTTTAAATGGTTTTCAAATTCAGGCTCAAATTGCAAATTTATATATGGCTGTTTTTTTTTTTTCTTTTTTCATTGTAAAAATTTTTTGAGGTTGTTTGTAATTTGTTTGTGACTATAGGAAAGTAAATCTCTTTTACTTAATGAAAAAATTCTGAGGTTGTTTATAATTCGTGTGTGACTTTAGGAAAGGAAGAAGTCTCTTTTACTCAAAAAAATTTAATTCTGTTTTGAATTGAAATGTAATAAAAGCTTCCATTCTGGTTATTCCATGCCAAGTGTCCTATTAGTCTTCACCTTCATGTTTCAGAATTTCCTGAAAATGTTTAGTAAGCTGAAGGACTTAAGCAAAGGTTTTCAATATATTATTTCAATATATTTCAATATGTTGTTTACAAGAGCAAGGAAGTAATAAGTAAACTGTATAATAGCTATGTTAGGCCAGTAATAGAGTATTGTGCACAAGTTTTGGTCCCTTATTTAAAGAAAGGACTTAGATATGCTAGAGAGAGTGCAAAGGGTGAGTTTCTGGGTTTGAGGGTAAGAGCTATGAGGAGAGGCTGAAGGAGTTAAGGAATGTTTTCTGTAGAAAGGCGATTTCTCAGAGGGGACATGATACAAGTCTACAAAATATTTGCATCTATTGAAATTACAGAGGCCAATAAATTTTCATAGTAGAACATGGACAGTGACCAGGGGGCATAATACGAAAATTAAGAAGAAAGCATGCCATCTTGATATAAGAAAGCCATGCCTTCCAGTAATAGGG
>JABUQX010062005.1:27500-35000 GCA_015478945.1 Trachelipus rathkii
AATTTAGGTTTTATGAACTTTGTAACAGGCGTTTATGACAGGATTAATAGGGGAAGCTCTGTGGATGGTGTTAGTGGTTAGGGCTTCTGGAGTTAGTCAAAAAGTATGTTGTGTGGACGTAAGAAAGCACTTGTAAGAATAAATGGAGTTGGAAAATGAATGGTTTAACATTAATAGTAGTGTGAGGCAGGGATGTGTTATGTCTCCTTGACTATTTAATTGGAATATGGATGGGGTGATGAAAGAATTAGAGGTAGGGAATGGTTTTAGAATGATGGAGAATGGAGAAGAGAGTGAGGGCTGCTCTGGCTTATTGTGTACTGAGATTTGGTTGTGTATCGGAATCTGAAGAAAGTTTGAGGGGTTTGGCAGGGTGTATAAACGGAGGGGTTTGAAAGTAAATGTAGATAAGAGTAGCGAGTGAGGAAAATCCTTGGTGTGAAATCATGTTGGATGGTGAACAGTTGGAACAAGTATGAGTTTAAATATCTTGGCTATATGTTAGATGACAACGGAATGGTTGATGCAGAGTGTTATTAGGAACCTTGTGAATGGCAGAAAGGTTGGCTTTTCAGTTAAGATCCTTGATGACCACAAAGGGACTAAGTCTTTGAGTGCGCTAGAGTTTTTAAAAAATGAGGGTAAATTGTTACGGTGTTAATGTATAGTAATGAATCTATGTTGGGAGTAAGAGGTATATTATATCTAAGGTAAACAATCTGTTAGATGGACAATCTTTGGGGCGTGTTAGGTGTGACAAGAATTGGTAAAATGAGGAATGAATGCATTTGGAAGTTTTGTGGTGTGAAGAAAGGTGTAAATGAGAGAATAAAAGAAAGTGTATTAAAGATGGTTTGGTCATGTTGGGAAAAAAATGTATTGATAGTCAGTTGGTTAAGCAGATGTTTAGTGGTGAGTGTGATGGGAATCGACCGGCTGGAAGACGAAGAAAAAGTGAGATTTGATTCAGCAAAGGAATTTATTGAAGGAATGAATGATGTTTTGGCAGAGGTTGAGAAGAAAGGTGCATTAATAGGTGAGTGAATGGGGGGGTTTTGTGAGGTTGATATGATTGTGGGCCTGGCCCAGTGGATGAACCCTACATTTGAGGAGATACTTACAAGTGAGGTCTGTCGCAGTTCTTGTGAAACCCCTAGGGTCGGAATTTTTTTTTAACAGCCGATGACCCTCACTTAGTGTTTGGTATGTATTATATTATTATTATTATTATATTATTATTTATTCTTATTTCTTTCTTCTTTCTTCACCTTCCTCTTTGCCCCAAGATTGGCGGTAAACGTGCTGTACAAGCATCGGAAAAGAAAAGCAGTAGGAGAACAATGACAAAAGTCGAAAAGAAAGCCCAGCCTTACCGCCCCACTCTTTTACCATTAATTAGTAATAGGTCTTCACAGACAGAAGATCCACCCTAGGCAGCATCATTAGTACCGCGACGGACCCTCACTATGGTAAATCGTCAATGTAAGGGTTCATCCCCTGGCCCAGGTGGGCCACAACCATGCCCCCATACAAAACCCCGCCATTCTCTCCTATCATGCACCTTTATTCTCGCCTCTGCCAAACTCACATTTCTCTCCTTCAGACATTCGTTCACCGACTCAATCCACTTTCTCTTCGGTTCTCCCAGCCGGTCGGTTCCCAACCCACTCTCCACTATATACAACCGCTTAACCAACTGACATTCATTCATCCTTTCCACATGACCAAACCATCTCAACATACTTTCATTTATTCTCTCATTTACCCCTTTCTTCACACCACACCATTCTCTAATACGTTCATTCCTCACTTTATTAATTCTTTTCACACCTAGCATGCCCCTAAGATTGTCCATCTGAACACATTGAACTTTGGATCTATACTTCTTATTCCAGACCATAGTCTCACTACCATACAATAACACAGGTAACAACATACCCTCATGTAAGACTCTGCGCACTCAAGACTAGTCCCTTTACATTCACCAACGATTTAATTTGCAACCAGCCACCTTCCTGCCATTCACAACTTTCCTTACTACACTCTGCCATCATCCGTTCCTTCTACATCCCAACACATTACCCTAAATATTTTAAACTTCAGACACTTGCTCAGCTCCTCATCAGTATAACATAACTTCACACTGAGGACTGTCCTCACTCACAACCATAACCTTACTCTTATCTACGTTTAC
Organism: Trachelipus rathkii; assembly: GCA_015478945.1. Taxonomy (NCBI): domain Eukaryota; kingdom Metazoa; phylum Arthropoda; class Malacostraca; order Isopoda; family Trachelipodidae; genus Trachelipus; species Trachelipus rathkii. Next base: position 29,695 of record JABUQX010062005.1, read on the forward strand.
TTTCAAACCCCTCCTTTTACATACCCTGCCAAATCTCTCCACCAATCCTCTCAAACTCTCTTCAGACTCGCCACACAGAACCAAATCATCCGCATACAATAGGTAGGGCACCCTCCACTCCTCTCCTCTCCATCATTCTAACACCTATCCCTGCCACCCCCACCTCTATTTTTCATAACCCACATCCCATATCACACATTGAATAACCAAGGAGACATAACCACAACCCTGTCTCACTCCGATATTAATCCTAAAACCAATCACCATTAACCACCATTTATTCTTACACACGCTTCATATCGTCATACATACTTTTGATTATTATTATTATTATTATTATTATTATTATTATTATTATTATTAGTAGTAGTAGTAGTAGTAGTAGTAGTATATTTTTCAGGGCTGAAGGAATTACTTATTATAAAGATAATTCTAATTCTTCTTATGTTTTTGATTTTAGTTTGACGCTTGTTTCGTTCTTATATCCAATTATATTGTATTCAAAATTCATAACAGTTCATTTATAAAACTCTCAAATATTTAATATATTTTTTATTACTTTAGTTAGAGTAATAAAATGAAGTAAAGGGTTGTATGAAAAAATAGAAAAAAAGAAAAAATTGAATAAAATTATTTTTTTTTATTTTTTATTTTTTTTTTTTTCAGGCTTGACTTTGATGCATGCAAAAGCACGGGTTAAGGAAAGCTCCCATGTATGGGATGCACAGGGACGGTGAGTTCTAACATGCTAAAATGGCCTTATTTACTCTATTTGGAAAATTAATTATAATTAATTATATAATTGATGCTTAAAGTAAAACGTGCTCCTAGGTATTTTTATGAACTCTAAAAGCAATTCTTTTCTCATAATAAAATTAAACCTGAATGGCATACATATTATTACAATGCAATGAAAAATTGAGCAGGGAACAACCACTGCAATTTTAATATGTTAATTAATTGTATGGTACTAACATTGCTTCATTGTCTATAATTGTTATTAGGGTAACTAACTGTAATTAAGGGAAACCATTGTTAAAATTGGTGGGTTAGTTGTTTCAACTTTATTAGATAATATCACGTACACTGTTCATTAATAGCCTATAACCCTGATATGTAAATAACTAACTAATACCTATTTTATTATTAAAGTTAATTTTCACTTACTATAATTACACTTTACTTCATACACTTGCTAACTAAGGACGTTTAACATTGCAACTTTCATACAATATTTGATACATGCAACATATTAATGTATTTAACGTTATAGAAGTGTTGTATCTAAAGACTTTTAACATCTTTGTTATATTGTCTGTACTTGTTTTAACTTCAATTTTCTTTCTTGTTCATGCCCCTCTCCCCCTTTTTCTTACAATAGCAAATGAAAATGTTGATCCAAAAAGTACTGTGTGCTCAAGGTATAATATATATATAATATATAATATATATATATATATATATATAATATATATATATATATATATATATATAATATATCAATATATATATATATATATATATATATATATATATTATATTATATATATAATATATTATATAATATATATATATATATAAATAAATTAATAATAAAAATCATTGAAACTTTTTGTAAACATTGATAAGCACTATCTTTTGCATGGTTAAGCCACAACTGCAACACGGAATATCACTTGTATCATGAGGGTTGATATGCCTAGTTTTCATCTTTAATCGCACTTTTAACATCATATCTATCGTACCATCTACCTTTATTGCTTTTTTATTAAACATTCTCTTTAATTATCTAGATTTCTGTGATTGCAACATTCCGTAAGCGATTGATGAAAGTACTAGCAACAGCTTATGGCTAAAAAAATTAGGAAGGTTTAATTCATATATTTCTTTCGAGTTATTTTGCTTTCATAAATTCTAACACTCTTCCTATGTGACTGGAAATCCAAACATGTAAAAACATTGACAAGCTGCTGTAGTTACCGGGTACCTATCCAAACATGTTAAAACATTGACAGATTGTGAATTAAGGTACCTATTCCCAGACATGTTAAAACATGACAAGTTACTGTAATTTAGGTATATTTTTTTTCTAAACTTTACATGTCCTTTAATAAAATGAAAGTTTCTACTGAAGATGACCTAAATTTTTTTTTTTTTTTTTTGATTTTCTTTGTTTTGTTTTTTCCCGCCATTTTTTTTTTCATTTATTACATTTCACACTTTTTATTAAAAACTTTGGATTCTTCTAATTGATATGTAAATATTTGTTATTCCTCAGTAGTTTTGTTAAATCGGTAAAATTTGAAACGGTTGTTTGTGAAGTTTAAAATTATTTGTAGAAGGTTTATGTATGATTTTTGTTGTGTTAGTTGCTTGTGTGTGTATATATTATTTTTTTAAAATTAAAAAGTGTTAAAAACTTAAAACTTTGTGGTAGTTAACACCATTAGTAAGTTACTACGGACCTTAAGTAAACCATTGGTCCTTCAAAATAATTAGATAGTATTGGAAAGGTTGGTAAATAATTTTTTAACAAAATTAAAAATTAAAAAAATTACTATGCTATAAAAAGAACTTACTTTTTATTTTTTTGTGTTCAAATTGATTTATTTTCCAATTCATTTTATTTAATTTTTTAGTTTATATATATATAATATATATATATATATATATATATATATAATAATATCATATATATATATATATATATATATATATATATATATATATATTATATACTATATATAGATGGTCAGATTTTTTTTAATGCTCACAGTATGTAGCCAGAGAAAACGGCAGGTCCTACAGTAAAAACAAATTATATATTGGAAATCAGCCTAAAATTCTACGGAGATGTTTCAAAATTCTTTTTTTTCTTTTGGAAAGTGAAAATTTTTTTTTTTAACTAAAGGAATACCCTAGGGGTAAACCGCAAAAGATGGCAGGAGTCGGGGTCTCTCGGCCTCCCGGTGGACGACGGGGGGACGTCGTCCCCCTCCCGGGATGGTCTCCGGAACCCCCCGCTCTTTGGTCTTGGGTGTCGCGGGGGTTCCTCCGACCATCCCCTCCCGGGGTATGAGACGTCCCCCCTCGAATAAATTGAAATAAATTCGAATAAAATTTGGTGATATAATTTTTTGTTTTTTTAAATTTTAGTGTATATTTACTTTTAGGGGTCGAGCCGACGGGGGACAGGGGGGGGACGTTTCATACCCCGGAGGGGATGGTCGGAGGAAACCCCCGCGACACCCAAAAGACCAAAGAGCGGGGGGTTCGGAGACCATCCCCGGAGGGGGATTAGTCCCCCCGTCCGTCCACCGGGAGGCGGAGAGACCCCGACTTCTTGATATCTTTGCTGTTTACCTTAGGGGTATTCCTTTAGTTAAAAAAAAAATTTTTTTACTTGCAAAAAAAAAAAAAAAAAAAAAAAAAAAAAAGGTTAAATCCCATCCTTAGAATTTCGGCTGATTCCAAATATATTAATTTGTTTTACTGTAGGACCTGGCCGTTCTCTAGCTACATACTGTGAGCATTAAAAAAAATCTGACCATTATATATATATATATATATATATATATATATATAATATATATATATATATATATATATATAAATATATATATATATATATATATATATATATAATATATATATAATATATATATATATATTAATTTATACAACACTTATTGTGGACCAAATAATAAATATTTACGTTGAAATAAAACTAAAAAATTAAATAAAATGAATTGGAAAATAAATCAATTTGAAGCACAAAAAATAAAAAAGTAAGTTCTTTTTATAGCAAATCGAATTTTTAATTTTAATTTTGCTTATAAAAATTATTACCAACCTTTCCAATACTAAATTATTTTTGAGGACCATGGTTTACTTTAAGGTCCGTTATACTATTAGTAACCTCAGTTAGGAAGATTGTTTTTAGTCTGAAATATATATATATGTATATATTATATATATATTATATATATAATATATATATATATATAAATATAGTATAATATATATATATATATATATATATATATTATATATATATATATATATATATATTATATATATATATATATATACTTATATATATATAGTATATATTGTTGCATCCAACTCAACATTTAGGTGCAACATTTTACAAATGATACATAAGTTCATAGTACAATATATATATATATATAATATATATATATATATATATATATATATAATATATAGTATATAATATATATATATAATATATATATATATATATATATATATATATATATATATATTTATTATAATTTCTAATTATATTTTTAATTATAATTAAAATAAAGGGACCAAAAAAAGTTCATTCGCTCCACAAATTTAAAAAAACATCTTTTTAAACTTTTGAACATATGCCCAAATATAAATTGGACCGAAGTATTCATGATGCGAGTTTGGCCATTACATGGCTACCTTTTTGTGTATTAAAGACTCCTCGATTTTTATTTCAGATTATCAGAAGTTTTAAAAAAATCTAGATATTTTAAAATCGGGTTTGTACCAGGTTGTTTTTATAGAAGACTGTTATTAGAGTGTTACCAGGTTATTTTGTGAACATTTACCATTAGTAACCCGGATTACCATTTTGAGGAGAAATGGAAAGTATGGTTAAGGTGAAGTTGAGATCTGGAGTAGAGGTAAAATGACGAGTGCTAGGGTTAAATTGTGCGAGGAAGAATAATGTATGCACAAGGCGTAGAAATTATTATTATTATTATTATTATTATTATTATTATTATTATTATTATTATTATTTATATATTATTATTATTGATTATAAAATATAACTTGTTTCAACTGCTACCAGCCATACTTGAGCAGGGAGATAATTGAAGTAAGAATATTATCATCATTAATTATTATTATTATTATTATTATACAGCTAAATTTCGATATTTAAAATCAGATACATTATTATTATTATTATTATTATTTTATTATTATTATTATTATTATTATTATTATTATATTATTATATTATGTGTTCTTATATGTAAATTTAGCCCCTTCTTCGAGTCTTGTTCAGTTAGAACAGGTCTTGTTGAATAAAGAGATATTAAAAGCGAATGTTGTATGTGCGCATGTGAGTATATATATTATGAATGTTTTATATGGAATTGTAAATGTATTTTTGTTTATAATATATATAACTAATTTTTGGTTATCTTCTTAATTAAATAAGGGTAATTAGAGACTAGTGGATGAACTTTTATTTTTCATTTAATTAATTACCTCGCAATAAATTTGCATTTAGGATTACT
>JABUQX010062005.1:45000-52500 GCA_015478945.1 Trachelipus rathkii
GAAGAAAAATCAACATACAGATGACCGGCACAAGGACAGCATAAAATTCAGCTTTAAAAAGTCATAGGCGTAACACAGGCCACTTTATCAATATCAACACAATATAAAGATGATCAGAAAAATCAATCACACGAACCATCGCACAAAATCATGAATCCTTTTGCATTTATAATAGTAACAACTACAATAAGCATCCCGCGTGAAGTTAAGATAGATTTTATACAAAATGTATATCTGGAAAACATTAAAATATTTCAACAACACCATGAAGAAAATAGCCGACCAACTGAAACACACACTTGAACTGATTAAGATCAAGAAAGAAATCCAGTCCTTAGCCTGAAGAGGTCTCGCGTGTCGGGACGAAAATTAGCTTCCTTTTTAAATTATTTTCATTAAAAAAAAAGTGTCTTTAAACAATGTTTTTAATTTGTGCACATTTAGTAAATAAAATGAATTGACAGTAAAGCATAATACTAAAAAGAATCCAAGGGCTTCCTCTCTAAAGTTATATTTATAATATATATATATATATATATATATATATATATATTATATAATATATACGGATATATATATATAATATATATATATAATATACTATATATATATATATATAATATATATATATTAGTATATATATATATATATATATATATATATATATATATATATATATATATATATATATAATATAATATATATATATATTTATATAAAAAGTATATTTCAATATATATATATATATATAGTATAATATATATATTATAGTATATATATATAATATATATATATATTTATATATATTATAATATATATATATATATATAATATATATATATATATATATAATATATAATATAATATATATATATATAATATATATATATATATATATATTAATTCAAACTTCAAAGAGTAAAGAGATTTCGGAAAATGTTTGATTTTCTTGAAGATAATTTACTTTAAATTAAATAAATACATTAATTATTTGTAACATTATAATTTATTTCCCTTTTCCGTATTTCCTTTTCCGAATTCGTTTGATATATCAAATTTCGAATATTTTTATGTTAAAAACTCGGAAAAATTATAATTTGGCCTCAATTTTAATTTGAAATCATAGTAAATACCCAAAAAAAATTGATTATTTTTAGGTATGTTTATATATTTTGCATCAATTTATAACAAAGGAGTAATGGAATTAAAATATATTTTTTTATTTTGTTTGATTTAACTTTCTATCATTTAGTGTAAATTTACAGTTAACCCCGTAGAAAACCCCGGTTTTTCCAGCGTTTGCCGGCCGGGCCGGGTCGCTAAAAATGGCGGGGTTGGCCGGGCCGGGCCCGGTCGGTTCCTAATTATTATTATTATTATTATTATTATTATTATTATTATTGGCTGCAATTTTGATTTTTATCTGGTTTGGTTTTGTGCTGAAATTTTGTATCCAAAACTTTATTATTAATTCAGCATGTTCAGAATGGTTATTTCAGGTGCTATTAATCACAGTCAGTCATTTGTTTAATCTCTCTATATTTTAAATCATCTTTTTTCCAACACTTGTCTGTTTGTCTTATTTGGTTGTGTTTGATTTTGGTTTAAGCTCTTCTTGCTTATCAGCTCTTCTTCTTTTAAGTTTTTTTTTTTTTTTTTTTTTTTTTTTTTTTTTTGTCATTTCTGTTCTGTAGGTTGTACTTGTTGGCATTGATGAAAGTTTTATTCCTTTATTCCAGCTTGTCATTCTGATGTCATTTTTTAATTCTTTTTGAAAGTGATTTAATGTTTTTTTTCACTTTCTGTCACCTTTTCTTTAAGAGACACATTTCATTGCATTAACAATTTATCTAACTCTGTCTACTATCTTGACTCTGTTTCTCTTTTCTTTCATTTATCCTTTCCTTTCTTTGCCTCTTGTTTCCTTTCCTTCATATTAAAACTTGGTACATTTATCCCAGTTGTTATCCAGATTTTTTAATTACCCCTTCCTTTTTTTTTATCTTTCTTCCTCAGGTCACTACCAAATTATCCGGTCCGCTTGTTTTGTCATATTCTTCTTCTGCCTGTTACCACCTTCAGCTCTTCCTTTCCATCTTCAATGTTTTAAGATTCCTTGTATACTTTAATTCCAATTATTCCCCCCTGTATGCTAACCTAATTTAGACACACACACATACACATACATATATACACACATATACATGCATTATTATAGAACTAAAATCATATCAGCCAACTCTGACTCTCTTTCATATGTTCCAATCACCTCATTATTTATTATTATTATTATTATTATTATTATTATTATTATTATTATTATTATTATTATTATTATTATTATTATTATTATTATTATTATTATTATTATTAAAGGCTGAAGCTGATTTAAGGAAAGCCCAAGCTGAGTTTGACAGGCAGACTGAAATTACAAAACTACTTTTGGAAGGAGTAAGGTTGGTAATAATAATAATAATAATAATAATAATAATAATAATAATAATAATAATAATAATAATAATAATAATAATAATAATAATATAATAATAAAATAAATAATAATAGCAATAATAATAATAATAATAATAATAATAATAATAATAATAATAATAATAATAATAATAATAATAATAATAATAATAATAATAATAATAATAATTTACCTTATTTTCAATAGGTCATCACAAGCTTCCCATTTACGATATTTGAATGAGTTTGTTGACGCCCAAGTACAGTATTATGAACAGAGTCACAGCATCATGACAGATTTACAGAAAGACTTAGCAAGGTAATAAGGATGATAAAACTATGTGGAGAGTAATAATCTGGGATTTTAATTAACTATATGATTGCAGTTTTCTACAAAATAGTAATAATGATTTTGTACTTTTTCTCCTATATGAGGAGTAGTAATCAGTGATTTAAATTCTATGATTAGAGTTTGCATAATCATAATAATCATAATAATAATAATAATAATAATAATAATGATAATAATATAGATGATTAAACTATATGGGAAGCCTATTATTATTATTATTATTATTATTATTATTATTATTATTATTATTATTATTATTATTATTATTATTATCTATTTTGTAGATAAGTACATTTTATATAGTTATAGACTGTTATTGTAGTAAAATTTTTTTTTTTTTTTTTTTTTTTTAAACTTCTTGTGTTCTTGTTTCCCTTCTTCGGTATTTCCAGTCTTCCTTTTAACCCTTCTTCTGCGGGGCTATTTGATAATAGGATTCCCGTTTTCCACATTACCGACGAAGAACTAATGGCTCCCATTGTGGTCCCAGAGCCTGAATCCCCATCCTCGCCTAGCCTTCTTTAATTTTCTTAACAGCACTGAGTAGATGGCCTTTTTTCTGTATTATTTTTATTATTATTATTATTATTATTATTATTATTATTATTATTATTATTATTATTATTATTATTATTATTATTTATTATATTATTATTATTATTATTGGTTTGATTAAGTATGTTTAAACCACCTTCGCTACTTCTATGGAAGGTTGTGTAAATTCTGCTACAGTGAGATTTTGTTTTTTGAGATTATTTTTAGTTTGAATTGTTTAATAAATCCTTTAGTTTAGTAATTAGGTTTTAAGTTTATAATGATCCACTTTACGCATACGTAAATAGTAGTATTATAAAATATTCCTTATATATTAAGTAATAGTTACTATGTCTTTAAAGATCCTTAATCTTTACACCAGTTTTTTTTTCTTTTTCTTAAGAAAGGGTTATTTTTTTAGGTAACTTAGGACAACTGCTAAATAAAATTAAAAAACATTTGATGAAAAAAATAGTAAATACTTTTTTTCTTCTAAATAGTTACTTTTAACAATGTTGACTTTTATAGTCTGTTAGGTTTAGGTCAGGCTGGAGATAGGTTTAGGCCATGTTGGGAATTTAGAATATTTATTCGACTACATTTTAGTGAACATTAGTAAACAGGTAATAGATTTTTTTTTTTGTTGAGATTATAATTAAATAGCCCTCTATAAATAATAATAAATCTTAGCGTATATAAAGTTTATTATAACTTAATAGCTGTGAAATTGATTTATTTTGAAAACTAATAGCAATAAACTAAACTGTGGTACAAGAACTCTCAGTTTCCTAGTTATGCACAATGATTGTTGTTGTTGTTGTTTATGCTGTAGTTGTTGACCAGTTTAATCTAAACTTGTTAGTCATCTGGTCGTTAAAGCGTCTTCCATTTTAAAGTAGGAAATCTTTCTGAACTATTTCTTGCCCTCTTTTTCTCTGCTTTTTGGCACTTCTATATTTAGAAAATATTACATAATTATCCTAATAAATATTTATATATATAATACCTTTTCTATATATTTATATATTACATAATTATATATATATTTATATATATAATACCTTTTCCTTTTAAACTGCACTGAAACTTATTTTCCCCACCCTTTGTTTTAAATATTTGGTATGCAAGATAGCTTTACTTTGGTTATAATTGCAGTCATGTAGGATAGCATTTAGCATTTTAGTTTAAGTATTATTTTAGTTGTGGCACTATTTTTATTTTTATTTTTTTGTTTTTTTTTCCTCTTTCCTATTCCCTTGCAACATGTGATGAACCCTTCACCACTGCTTCCTCCTCCTGTATCCCCTCACCACCTTCCCTATTGTCCCTTCGTCCTCCTCTTCATCAGCCTCAATATAAACGAAAATGGTGCCCAGTTGAACAACGTAGCCCAAACTGTGGCTCCAAAGCTTTACCCCAACATTCAAAATGGCGAAGAGACCGGGCAGGCCGAAACAGAGACATTGACAGAGACACCTAAAGATGATGATGATGATACTACTTGGCGGAAGGCAAAAGTGGTTTGCGACTATGAAGCTACCAATAAGGAGGAAATAAATCTCAAAATGAATGAGGTAGGCAAAATAAAATATAAGATTCTAAAAAAAAAAAAAAAAAAAAAACCCACTTATAACGTGCTTAATCCCCTTCTCAGAGGGTAACACGGGGGGGGGGGTCTACAGCAATCGAACTTTAAGGCCGGCTGTCTCAAGCCTGTCGCCACCACGTGTTCGCAGCCGAGTTTTAATTTTTGCCCTCGGGAAGATTCTAAATATAGATAATCCTTCTGAGTAAGGAAACGTTCTAAAATGTTTCTTTTTAGGGTTCCGTATAAGGAATCGAATCTTCTTCTTCAAACACGTTAGTCAGTCACTCTACCATTCATTATGCCACTGTACATTTTGTTTTCTAGCAACCGGTATAATTTTGAGTAGTCATTGTTAATAAAGCTAGAAAATAGATTATAAAATAAAAGGAAATGGTATTCACTTTCATAATTTTATGTTCGTTGTGATGGAACGATTTCAAAATAATTTCTGATGCTGATTTTTTCCGATTATCGATGTTGATTCTTGATTCTCGATGTGGATTCTTGATTCTCGATGTTGATTCTTGATTCTCGACGTCGATTCTTGATTCTCGAAGTCGATTTTTGATTCTCGATGTCGATTCTTGATTCTCGATGCCGATTCTTATTTATCGTACTATTTGCAAAATAATTACCGATTCCGATGCTGAAAAAAATAACTTTCCGATTCTGACTACAGAAAAAAGTTGCATATTCTGAGTCTCGATACCGATTCGTCGTTCTATCGCTAATAATTGTAGTTTATAGTCTTTATAGTCCCATTTACATAGGAAAAAAATTCCTATGGAGAATGTACATACTTGGTAGGATTAATTACATATAGTCTGCAATTAATAAATTGCTCATTATTGTTTATCAATATTCTGTGTATAGCCGTTTAGTCCTAATCGTAGTGAATGACTTGTTGATTAGGACTAATCAACACTTGTGGTTGAAACTTGAAACAAGTGGGTTTTTTTTTCCTTCTTCTTAATGAAAAACCTACCTTGAAAAGAACAATCAAAAACCCATACTTCTGATTAAAAAAAACAAAAAAAACATACATGAAGGGTAAAGGATATTAAATTAAAGAATATTAATGCTTTACATTTAATTCCTTTAGTCATAATAATAATTAAATGTTCTTTAATTAAAATGGTTTATTTTTATTTTTTTAATTGTAGTTACAATAATTTTAATAAATTTTTCAAGGAGTTATTAAAAATCATGTACTTCTATTTTTTTTAGTGATGTGCCGATTCCAAATTTATTGCCGATGCCGATGCCGGTTCCTATTTATTCTTCTTTGCCGATGCCGGTGCCGATTCTTTATTATTTTAGCTTTTCCTTCAAGTTATACTGATTTACTAAATATTAGCGACTTCTTTAATAAATGACTTTGTACTGGCCTGGTTAGACAGAAAAATAATTGATTGTGCCGATATATTAAAGATGTAATTATGTAACCACTAACCATTAGAGTTGATCTAGACAATAATTGGTGGAATTATCATTGTTTCTTGTTTATCAATAGTCAATACGAATCAATAATTATATAAACAGTCATAAATTATATGGTGTATGGAAATTGATATTGGCATTTATTATTTTTTTTTTTGTATTTAATTTATTAAAAAGTTTGTGAACATGAAAACTTGAGACTTAACCTTGTTTTACAGTGTTTTCTTCCATTTTAATATTATAAACACTATAATTAATAGACATTCTTCTCTTCCTCACATTCCTTCAATGAAAACTATTAATTCATCAACCTTTAAATGCATCCTAAATATTGTACATAAAAATTACATTACTCTTAAGATTGCCATCTTGCCGATATGATTAAACACAGGCATAAAAATGCTGTACCCTAATATTCACAATTGAAAATGCGTAAGTTATAATTCAAAAGCATTAGTTTTTCTCCAATCTCTGAAGTCAGTCGGTTACGATGAGGCGAGTACACGTTCCCCCCAATGCTAAATAAACGCTCGCTCTCAATTGATGATGGTGGAGACGAGAGCATTTTTGCTGCGAGACGAGCCAGTTCTGGGAAGAAATCCTTGTTGGCTCTCCACCATTGCATTGGATCTGCATCTGTAGCTTCCAGTTGCAGAGCACAGTAATTCTTCAGTTCATTGGTCATTTTTTCTGAGGTTTTTGAAGCTGAAGTTTGCCAATGGAGTTTCTTCTTGCCTCCCTGCTCTTTTGTTACATTTGACTCTGTCGATGCTATTAAATCCTCTAAACATGAGTCAAAGTCAAATATATTGACAGTAGCTTCTTCAGCTGCCTGTAAACCTAAAGTTTCCAATTCAGGTTCAATGTCACTGGCAGAGGTGACGTTCTCTTCATGGGTTGCAATATCATGCTGCATAGTTTTGAGAGCGTTTGTTAAGAATCCTTGAATGGAAAGTAGATGGGTTTTGCAACCTTCTTCAGAGCTTTTGAATAGCGAATTCTTGTACCTTGGATCCAATATAGTGGCAGCTATAAGCATCTCGTTGTCCTCATATTTCGCAAACCTGCTTTCAAGTGATCGAGATAGTGCTGCAAGCGTGCTTCCAAGTCCAAAGAA
>JABUQX010062005.1:55000-59254 GCA_015478945.1 Trachelipus rathkii
GATTATTTTTGGTATCCGATTTTTTAGGTTTCATTTACGTTCGTAAATTTGTGAAGCTGTGCGAGTGCGTGTGTGTGATTTTTAACGTTTAAGGTTTTATTTACTTTACATATTTATCTGATTACTGATTTAGTTAGTCTTGTTTCCATTTTTATAATCATAAATTTTAATAATTTTTATTTTTAAGGTTTTCAATGCGTTTATAGCATTTATTTGCTTTTTTTTTATTTACTTTATCATTTTTTGTACGTGATATGTGTGTGTGTGTGTGTTTGTTGTGTGGGCGCGGGTTTTTTAATAAAAACCCAATTCAGTGGGTTTTTTGGTGGGCCTGTTATGGTCGATTGTCTGTGTTTTGTTTGTGAGGCTGTCTGTTTGAATTGCTGGGTGTAGGCTATGTGTAGGGTGGGTGTAGGCTGGGGTTTCTATTGACTTTGTCAACGTTCGTGGCCTGAAAGCTAACCAGGAATGTGGAGATACACCTCGCTAACTCTCTACCTAACATTTTATTACTGTCTGAGACCCAGCTAGCCAGAGATTCTTTTTCAAATAAACTTAATATCTCCAACTATAACCTTTTCTATAATTTCAGACTAAATGGTGGAGTCTGTGCCTATATAAACATTAACACTCCTGTAACACGTCTTGAGAATCTTGAATCTCCTAATTTCGATGTTCTGTGGCTTAAAATCTTTCTCCCTACTACTACCATTATCTTGTGTTTCTGCTACTGCTCCCCTAACGGAACAGATTTTCACCTCCTTTTTGAATATCTTACTACTTCTCATGAGACTGTTATTCTTCCATCCAAATGCTGGAGAATTATCTAATTTAGGTGATTTCAACGTACATCACACTGAGTGGTTGGGCTCCTCTCATACTGATGCAACTTTTTCTCCAGCAGCTCCACCATGCCCCAAACGCACTTTCTGGCACTTTAATCGGGCTAATTGGGGGCGTTGCGTCGTTTCTTTGCCAACTATGCTTGGAGTGAATCTTACTTTGACTCGGAGGACGCTTCTCCGGTCAGCGTGAAAAAGGTGGGGGCTTAATCGTCAAGGGTATGAGTGGGTTCATTCATCTTCACTTAAATTTTTTCTCCCAAATCCATGTTGATGGAAAATGTTCTGCGCTCCATTCAGGAGAGAGACATTGCTATCGGGCATGGAAAAACTCTCGTTCTCCTATACTCTTACTAATTTCCATTCTGCTCGGAATCGTTGCAGAACTATTATTCGACAGGCTAAGCGCTCTTTCATAAAAGAAAGTGCGACAACCTATTTGGCTCTCCACTGATAAAAATTTTCTGGCCTCTTGCCAAAAATCTCTATAACTTTTGTTAAATTCTGCCTTTTCCTCCATTATTCGCTCTGAGGTTCTGTAGCTAACCTCCTACTGAAAAGGCTAACTCTCGGCTCCTTTTTTCTAAATCTACCCTGGACGATTCCGGATCCTCCTCCTGCTTCTTCTTTCTCAAAGGTTTCAATAGCCTTTCGTGGATTACGCATGATCGGGTGATGGGATTCTGGATCTATGAGTGTCAGTAAGGCTAGTGGCCCGGATGCATTCCACCGTGTTTTGAGGGAGTGTGCTTCGGTGCTGACCCCGTCCTCGTTCACCTCTACTCTCTATGCCTTAATACTTTACATTTCCGCAGTGCTGGAAGCGCGCATATGTCAACCAATCCGAAAAGGGTAGCGCTCTGATCCTTCTAACTATCGTCCTTTGGCTCTAACTTGTATTCTATCTAAGATCTTGAAACTCTTCTTACTCTCATTTCCTTGATCTCTGGAGTCATTCTTCTTTCAGATATCAGTAATGGCTTTCGACGTTTCGAGGTCAACTGGTGACATACTTACTCTTATCTTACTGATTTATGGTCTTCCTGCCTTAGGGACTAATGGCATCCTGTGTGGTGGCATCTCAGATATTCAAAGGCTTTTTGGAATCGAGTATGGCATGCAGTGTCTACTCTCTAAGCTCCCTTCCTTTGGGTTTCCTCCTTCTCTTTGCTTACTCTTGTCAAGTTTCTCTCTGGGTCGCTCGTATCAGCACTTGATGGACGACTTCTTCTTTCTTTCCTGTTAATTGTGGTGTTCCTCAAGGTTTCTGTTCTACCAACTTTATTTCTTCTTTTCATCAACGATCTCCTCAGCTGTACCTCTAACTCTGTTCCTCTTATGACGACGACTCAACTCTCCATTCTTCACTCATTTCAAATCTGTCTCCTCTTTTGCATCTAGAGTTGCTTCGCTTCAGCCTTTCTGATTTATTCTTGCCGACCTGGATGGATTTCCCGGTGGGGCCGCCACACACTTGTGAATTCAACTCTTTGAAAACTTACTTCTTTACATCTCCTCTCAAAAACACTCTTAACTTTCTTATTTTTCGCGGTTCTAACGTTGCACCTGTTGACACAATAAACTTTCTTGGTCTGAACTAACAAAAAATTATCTTGGAACCTCATATCACAGGTTGCTACGGTTGGCTCAAAGAAACTGGGAGTTCTGTTCAGGTTTTGGAATTTTTTCTTCTGCAACAGCTACTCAGTTAATAAGGGCTTTTCGCTCCTGTTTGAGTACTGTTTCTCACATCTGGGGGGCTCCGCCCCCCTTCTATTGGATAGAGTGGAGTCTAAAGCTAAGAGACTAATAACTGTCCCATACTTTCTAACTCTCTTGACCTCTATCTCTGCGACCGTGAACGTTGGCGCCTATTCTTTTTCTATAGTATTTTTTTCTACAACGGTAAGATGCTCAGGGGAGTTGCGGGGCTCGCATTCCACTGCTAATTGCGTAACCTCGTAATACAAGGGGTGCCATGCTCTCGCATGAATTTGGCCGTGAGCGTCGAAAATCCAGACTCGTTCGTTGTGGTGCCTCCTTCTTTTCGCCACTTTTGTTCTGTGGAACTCCTTGCCATCTCTGTTTTTCCTACTGTATTTAATCTTCTTTCTTTAAAACCCACGTTTGCGCTCAACCCGAGAGATTTGAGTTAGGTCTGGGCTTGGTGGCTTTCCAGTATTTATTTCCTGCCCCCTCCTTGAAAAGGGCCCAGCCCGGAAAGTGGTGGTGGTGGTGGTCTGAAAAAAAAAAAAATATATATTATATATATATATATATATATATATTTAATATATTATATATATATATATAATATATTATATAATAATATATATATATATATATATATATACTATATATTATATATATATATATTCTATATATATAATGATCAGAGCTGGGCGTGCCTATAATTTTTTTGAGTGCGGCCTGCGCCTATGCCGAAGGACCCTAGTGCGCCTAGCGCCTTCTGCGTCTATATTTTTGTCAACATCTATGCGCCTGCGACTTTTCTCCGGCCGGTGCTGTTGCCAAATTTATTTTTGCAAAGTAAACTGTTAGTGCGATAATAAAAGCATGCTTTTTATAAGGAAGGAAAAACACATTTATTAATTTTTTTGTAATTAAACACCGGAAACTAATATTACAACGTCTCTTCCTCTCATGTCCTTGTGGTACATGTGTTTCCCCTAGGAGGTCCGCACGAGCGCTGCAGAGTTGCAGTTTTCAAAGCCATAGTTTTGCCAATTTATCTGTAGTTGCAAACTACTGATAGTTATATAATAATATATATATATATATATATATATATATTATACTATATATATATATATATATATATATATATATATATATTATATATATATATATATATATTATTATATACTATATATATATATAAATATATATATATATATATATATATATATATATATATATAATATATTATATATAGTATATTAATATATTATATATATAATATAATATATATATATATATATAAAAGTTTTACACTGGTTTTAGAATGATACAATTAGCCATGCTTCTAAGTTCTAACTTTTAAGGAGGATACCAAAAAATGCTTTTGTTCCTGTTCATAGGCACGGCTATAGGCGTGGAGAATTGGCTGTGCGCCTATGCTTAGTCCGCCTTTTTAAAAATTTTTGCGACTACGATTCATAGTGCGCCATAGGCGCAAAGGCGCAACGCCCAGCTCTGATATATATATTATATCTATATTATTTATATATATATATTATATATATAATATATATATATATATATTATATATTATAATTATAATATATATATATATATTATTATTATATATATATATATATATATATATATATATATATATATATATATATATTATATATATATAAATATATATTATAATATTATATATATT
>JABUQX010062006.1:5000-7500 GCA_015478945.1 Trachelipus rathkii
ATATAATTATGTAGTATAGAAATAATTAAATAACCTTAAATAATATATAATTAAAAATATAAATTACATAATATAATTTATAATCAAACATACCAATATTTTAACTTATAATTATATATAAAAAAAAGAAAATAATTAACAATAATATTATTCAATATATATCAAGTTGAAATTTATTACCTATAGTACTCATCTTTTATTTCTAACATTTTGGACTGATACATAGTATATATAAATATATATATTGAAGGTAAGTCTTTTCATATAATTTTGAACGCATAGAAGATTACTTTATATATATCCCTATATTCCACTTATCGGTTGCTTGAAATATTTGCAATTTGAGTTCTATCTGCACAATAATTTGGATAACACTCGGCTTAATAACCACATCCATTTTAATCGTTTGTCTCTGTGGAAAATTTCGTTTCTTGGTTCTGCGCAAATAGGTGGTAAGCGCTTTCCCTAATGCGTGAAAACCAACTTTAGGTGCCGCATATAATTTACCGGGAGAGATCAGTACGAAGGGGAGAAATAAAATCTGAAGAAGAGTCAACAGACACATGTTTATTAAATAATATTGGGATCTTATGAAGTCAGTTCATATAGTATTACTTAAACTTTTACGTAAGTAATGCAAAATTAAACTTAGCGAGTTTTAGTATAAATCATTATATAGCAATTACGTTAAGCTTTCCTGATCTTTAGAAATATAAAGATTCTATCTTGTAATAAAATATAAACTATAGAGTCGCATACTTCCTAAAATATAAAATTCATTTTCGTAACGTTAGGTAATTATTACGCCAATAAATTTATTAATATATATATAATATTATTAATTATTATATTAAATTATTATTATATATTATATAATATATATATATTATATATTATATTAATATAATATAATATCTAGAGGGAGAATCTGATTGAATAATGATTTTAGCATTATAGAGGATAAGTTATTAATAAATATTCACTTATCCCGCTAAAACACATATAGTTTTACTATAGTTATTAATATATATATATATTAAATTATATATTAAATATATATATATATATATTATTAAAATTATATATATATTATTAATATTATATAAATATATAATTAATTATATATATTTATAATATATATATTATTAAATAAATATATAATATATATAATATATATATATAATATAATAATATATATAATATATATTATTAGATATTATGTATTAAGAATATTATGAATTATTAGATATACCAAGTGTTATATATTGGAGAGTCTATGTACAAAAAGTTTATTCATTTATCTAATGACTATACTTACATAATTATTATTTAAGTTATTGCATATAATATTAAAATTTATATTATTTGAAATTATAATTATATTTATAAATGTACATATATATATAAAAATTTTAATATTTAAGTATAGTGATATATAGATATAAATTAAAAGTAGTATTTTAAAGTATAATATAATAAGTATTAAACGTTAAAGTTTATAAAGGTTAAGTTAAAAGGTTATTTAGTAATAGGTTAATATTAGGATTGATATAAAATATAACTATAATATAACTCAATTATTATGGATATATAAATATATTTTTATATTATATAATATATATATTATTACTATATATGAATAATATAAATAGTATATGATAAGTGATTTGGTGCATGTTTGTTAGTATACAGAATTGTGAGAGTAATATTTATCTGTTATTTATCTACGTTATTACTATTATATATAAATGTTAGTGATATATAATAATATATATATTATAGTAAAAACATTAGTATTTTATTAATGATAATGAGTATACTACTAATAGCGTGTAACATATGTATATATATTACCATCTTTATTGATATACGACAGTGTAATCAATAAGTTCAAGCCGACCTGATAATTTTTTGGTATTCAATGTTTATTCTAAAGTATATATATAAGGTTGGATAAATTTTTATTTTTTTAAAATTAAATAGTTGTTGCTTATTGAAGTGAATCTAATATATTATATACTTTTAAAATGTTCACTGGTTATATGAGTTGGGTATGTAAAATGTAATCTTGATTAGTTATATAGATGAATATCAATAGTGTTAAACATAAGTTACAATAGAAAATTAATTGATCAAAACAAAGAGAGATTTTACGAACCATGGCATGGGTCGACTTTAAATGCAACCCATAGGCTAAGTAAGCTTTATATATATATATATATATATTAATATATAATATTAATAATATATTAATATATATTAATGTTAATATATTATATTAATATAATATATTATTTAATATATATACAATATAACAAATATTATAATTAATATTAATATATATATAATAATATTATATATATAATATATTATATATATATATATAAATATTATTATAATATATTATAGGAGTTCAAACATATATGAAAAAATGACTTTGATTTAATTAATATTAATTGTTTGTATATAGGTATAATATTCTATATTTTTAAGGAACAAA
>JABUQX010062006.1:17500-22500 GCA_015478945.1 Trachelipus rathkii
TATTAATCATACCTTTAGTGTCACTATGAGAGCTTGATTTAAATTTTTTCGCCAAGTATTCGAACGAGGGAGTTAGGCGTCGTGATATATTATCTATGTTAAGTAGTTACACACGTCATTAATAACTTGGCAGTGACTGGCTTCCCCCGGTCTGAGATGAGATATTTTATAGGCCACAAACGGACAATTTGCCACCAACCATTTACACGATCCGAATGGTCGCCTGCCCTAAGAGGTAGGCGAAGGGATGACTTACTAACTCTGTCGATAAACAAGCAGATAATTGAACCCCATACTGTAGGGTAGCTTACACAAATCCACATGAAGGGTGTCGAACTTCTCCGAGACTTCCTTAAACCTGCCGAATTCTGGATATCCTTCTAACGCTCTTGTTTTTTTGACAGACATCACAACTCTGTATAAATTTCTTTACTCTACTATGCATAAATCTGAAGGCGAAATCCGCTTTCAGAATGGTCAAAGTCCGTTTAATTCCCAAGTGATTTGTATTATGTATTTTCTCTATGACATCATCCACCAGATTTTCCGGTACTAATATTCTAGCTGTGCCTGTAGAGATGTCAACCGCCAAAGACAGCTCTTTGCCCCGATGGATGAATTCTTTGTAACAGGCCTTCAATCCACTAGTTTTCATTCCCCTTATCAGGTCTTTTATATAACTATCAGTTTCTTGCTCGATAGCTATTTCCCTGAAATCTACACCTCTGCATTTCTTCATCATCCACTTAACCCTTTTTTTACTGTATGTTATAGTATTTATCACAAAATCATCAAAGTCATTATTCACAAAACAAAAGAAATTAATTGCACTATTATTATTATTATATACACTATATTATTATTTTTTATTATTAATTATTATTATTATTATATTATTATTCTTATTATTATATTATTATTATTATTATTATTATTAATTTTATGTATTATTATTATTATTATTATATTATTATTATTATTATTATTATTACTACTACTACTAATACTTTTTTATTTATTATATATTATTATTTATTATTATTATTATTATTATTATTATTTTATTATTACTACTATTTTTTTAATTATATTATTATTATTATTATTAATTTTAAATTATTATTATTATTATTTTATTATTATTGTATATTATTATTCACCGGCTTTTAATTATTATTTTTATTATTATTATTATTTTATTATTATTAATTATTTATTTATTATTATTATTATTATTATTATTATTATTATTTATTATTATTATATTAATTATTATTTTATTATATTATTATTATATTATTATTATTATATTACCTGTTTCATTATTATATTATTTTTATTATTATTATTTATCATTATCATTATTATTATATACCCCAAAAAATTGTTTTTTTTAACGTTCGATTTAAAAAACTTAATCCTTTCCCAATGGAATTTAGAATCATTCATTAAGCTCTCTCGATTGTAACCCCGTTTCATGGCAAATATCTTTTGCAGCCCATCCCATTCCTATCAGCTAATTGAATTGAAACTCAGCCTTATAATTTATCTCTTTGTTAGCCATTCTGTCAAATTATCGCCAATTTATTTTTAGCCTTAGAGACTTTTAAATTCAACGTCAAAATTTGCAATGGCGTTCAATAAATTTATCTCCCGAATATTATGAACTTTTGTGGCACTCTTTTTCGTATAAGCTGTGATTAACCCACTGTTACTGGTACAGATATTGACTCTCCTATTTGCAATTAAGTAAGCATATTTTTGTAAACTGTTATTGACGCATAGTAACTCCTTAACCAACTGTGGTAGTGCCACTTCCACCTCAGTCAGTATGGTACTGTAAAGTGCGAAAATCTTCGTCTGATCATTTTCTTCTCCCATCAGTGCACTGGCTATAGTGAGCTCGCTCACCTTCGTGTATAATAGTAACTCAGTTTTTTCATCAGGGAACGACAACAGGGTGGCGCTCACCATTGCCGCTTTAGCTTCTTGAAATGCCCGGTCTGCTTCCACCCCCCAGGAAATCTTTTTATTGGAGGCGGGTTTTCCCTTCAACATTTTCGTTAGGGGTTGCAACAATTGAGCCGCCCCGACTATGTTAATTCGGCAGAAGTTATATAGACCGAGGAATGCCCTAAGTTGTTTGATAGTTGTTGGCTTTGCAACATTCACTACTGCATCGATTTTTTCCTTGCTAGGCTTAACCCCCTTCTCGCTAATATTGAAACCTAAAAAATCTGTTTCTCCGACTGCAAGTACACATTTTTTTGGGTTCATATAAATTTTCATATACTTCAATCTCTCTAAAACTTTCTCCAACATTGCAACATGTTCTTCAAGAGTCGAACTGGCAATTAATATGTCATCTAAATAAACAAAAACATTCTTTAAATCTCCAAATAAGATCGACATGAGGCGCTGGAAGGCACTAGATGAACACTTGTGCCCTTGTATTAAATAGTTAAAACTGTAGTTACCAAAAGGACAAGTAATAGTGAAATATTTCTTTGTTTCCTCGCTGATTGGCACGTTATAGTAAGCCTGCCGAATATCGAGCCGTGTTAGCAACTTGCAATGTTGCAATTGCAATATGATATCTTTAATCTTAGGCAGGGTAAAATTGTCAGAGGTGGATCTCTGGTTTAATAACCTCAGGTCAACGACTAAACGAACTCTGCCGTCCGACTTTGGCAAGAAGCTAGTTGGGAAACCCCAATTGCTTCTCCCCCGCGAAATGACCCCCGCGTCCAATAATTTATTGATTTCCTTCTTGGCCTTTTCAAAAAGATGCGGGGCTATACTTCTACTCCTTAACTGTATCGGCGTGCCCCTAACCTCTACATGGTATGGATAATTTTCTGCCAACTCGCATAAAATTTCTTCCTTCAAAGGACATTCTTCTCTCTCCCCTCCCCCTCATCAACAGTGGATCTTCAACCCCCTTCAAAGTACATCTTACCCCCCTCCCCTCCCCCTCCCTAAGTTTTTTCGTTACATCGGGTCGCGAGCGAGCAGCAAAATCGTTCTCACAGCTGTTAAAATAAGCCCCGCCCCGTTTTCTCCGGTACTTCGCACATATAAATCGCCACCTTGCAAGCTGTTCATTCTTTAAATTTAAATTAGGCGCTTCATAGGGATTTAAGAACAAGACTTGGTACTTCTAATTAAATTATTAACTAATTCATATTCGCAAAGCGGTATATTTAAAGAGACAGCGGTTAGAGGGAAGATAGAATTTCGAACATGCTCAGAAAAATCGAAAGCCTCATTACTAAGAGAAATACTACGTTTCGTGCTAGGATCTAATAAATAATGGCATCTAAAGTCAATAATGAACCCGTGTTTTTTGAGAAAAGGCATGCCGAGGACGTTAAATTTAATATCTGTGGCGTAGGCATGCACATTGTAAAGTCTATTTAACCCCAAATCAATTTTAATTACCCTTTTATTATAAATATTCATGCAGCCTCCATTTGCGGCTCTGGCAGTGCCAATAACGGCACCCCCTTATCTAATTCAGACGCTACCACCAGGTCGAGGCAACTTCCGGTGTCTAGCAAATAAGATTCATTGTTAGTTTTATCCGAAATATAATACAATTTATCAAAAACTACATCTCTAACAGCTGCAACGATTTTAGTTGAGTTGCCAGAAACTTCCACTACAGTATTACCAGATAAGTCACATGCATTATTTCTTAAAATTAATGATCCCTCATGCTTATCGGAAGGAGAAGAACCTCCTTCATCCCTAAAGCTAATACAATTCATTTTCAGAAAGGGGATTTCGCCCCCCTTCTTATTTACAAGTTCATTTTTATTATTATTTTTATTAATAAGTATGGAGTCACAAGTCTGAATCACCTCTACTCCCGCCTTCTCCCCAGTGATTGGAGTGGGGGAGCAGGTCGACTCCGTTGGGGGAAACAGCGACTCATTCACGAAGCTATTGTTTTCAATGTAATTATAGGAATTTACAAAACCGTCATCGCCATCACTATGGCTATCATTCCTAATTCTACAATCATTATTATTATCATTGTCATTATCGTTATTACTCTCATCATGCGTTGAGTTACAATTAAAAGTTGAAGAGGACCCCAGCCCTAACGACTCAGTGATCATTGACTTCTGTGGGGGAGAGGTTAACTCATGTGGGTGAGAGGTTGACTTATCAGAAGTCCCCGTCTCTGCCATTTGAGTCACAATCTCGCCATTAAAACTTTCGTTTTCAGATACATTGTTAATTGTGCTCTGGCCTTGATCAT
Source organism: Trachelipus rathkii (assembly GCA_015478945.1). NCBI lineage: Eukaryota > Metazoa > Arthropoda > Malacostraca > Isopoda > Trachelipodidae > Trachelipus > Trachelipus rathkii. The sequence goes on from JABUQX010062006.1 coordinate 21,768, forward strand.
CCTTAAAGTCATATTTCCTACTCCACTTAAATTCTATAATATAATACATTTCATTATACCACGATCATCATATTACAATTATTATTAAATAGCCTATTATATATATGGTCATAAGATTAGATACACATTATCATTAATAAAAACCTATTATAACCAAAAGTGCATCAATTATCAATAACATTCTGTATAATTAAATATTTTCATTACATGGTGATTATATTACAAAAATTGTCCTATATAGTTATGGTATTTTCCAGTTATTATATCTTAGCTATAATTCTACCGTTATTATGATTATGATATAATGTTGCCTTCTACTATAGTTAAAATTAATATTTCCCCGCCCAAAATTAGACTATTCTTAAAAATGCAGGTAAAACAACTTACAAAGGTTTTATCACAAAAGCGTCATTTTCCAATATTTTCCCCATCTGGCCGGGAGTCGCTCACGGCCAGCTTTCCATTTCCCTGCTGCTTTTGAAATGTTGGAGTTCTGTGTGTGGGTGGGGGAAGTTGCGGGGTTTGCGAAATAAGGCGTCATTGGGCAATAATCGACTTCACACCAAATGATTTATGCAAGAAATTTTCATATGGAACTACAACGTCATTCGTACTTGAACGACGAGACCTTGTGGTGTGCCGATCGGATTGAAGTTCTGCTCTGGATGCGTGAAAGCCGCTGCAGCCGGAGAATTCCTGAGCATTCTGATAATCGGCTTCGCGAAGTTCAAAT
>JABUQX010062006.1:30000-32500 GCA_015478945.1 Trachelipus rathkii
GTCCCGGGCCCTCGGAACGGTATGCGGCGTGTCACTCAACCACGCCAAGCTAAAAAGATCGGCGATTAAACCTATGAAGAGTGCTCTATTCAATAGGAATAAGGACGATATGTCAGACAGATACCTTAGCCACGCATCTCCGCTTGCACTCGGGTCAAAGGTAACACAGGACATGTAAGGAGACCACTCTAGATCTGAGTATAATTTGTATAGATGTAAATACTGCAATTAAACGCAGTTCAATTTGTATAGAAAAAAAACTCCTTGAGTGAATCTTCACTTACCAGGATTAGTCCGGGCCTCGAGACGGTAGCGAGGTGTTAAACTCAACCAGAAAGCTAAAAAGATACGGCGGACTTAAACTATGAAGAGTGCTCTAATTCAATAGGAATAAGGACCGCCTATGTCAGGACAGATACCTCAACACGCATTCCGCTTGCACTGGGTCCAAAGGTACACGGACCCAGTAAGGAGACACTGCTAGAATCGAGGTATAAATTTGTATAAGATGTTAAATACTGCAATTAACCGCAGTTCAATTTGTATTTTATCTATAAATTTGAACTGCGGTTTAATTGCAGTATTTCCATCTATACAAATTTACTCCGATAGAGTGGTCTACTTACTGGTCTGTGTTACTTTGGACCGAGTGCAGCGGAGATGCGTGCTGAGGTATCTGTCCTGAATAGGCGGTCTTATTCCTATTGAATAGACATTTTTTCATAGGTTTTAGTCGCGTATCTTTTTTAGCTTGTCGTGGTTGAGTGGTAACACGCTCGGCATACCGTTTCTCGAGGGCCGGGATTAATCCTGGTAAGGAAGATTCACTCAAGGAGTTATTTTATCTATTCAAATTGAACTGCGGTTTAATTGCAGTATTAACTAAACAAATTATACTCCGATCTAAGTGGTCTCTTCATTGGTTCCTGTGTTACCTTTGCCCGAGTGCAAGCAGGAGATGCCGTGGGCTGAAGGTATCTGTCTGAAATCGGCGTCCTTATTCCTATTGAATAGAGCACTCTTTCATAGGTTTATAGTCGCGTATTTTTTTAGCTCTGTGTGGTTGGTGGTAACACGCTCGGCATATCGTTCTCGAGGGCAGGGATTAATCCTGGTAAGTGACGATTCACTAAGGGTTATTTTAATCTATACAAATGCAATGCGGTTTATTTGCAGTATTTACAATCTATACAAATTATACTCCGATCTAGAGTGGTCTCCTTACGGTCCTGTGTTATCTTTGACCCGAGTGCAAGCGGAGAATGCGTGGCTGATATCTGTCCTTGACATAGGCGGTCTTATTCTATTGAATAGAGCACTTTTCATGGTTTAAAGTCGCGTCTCTTTTTAGCTTGTCGTGTTTGAGTGGGTAACACGCGGCAACGTCTCGACGGTGCCCGGGATCTATTGGTAAGTGAAGATTACTCAAGGAAGTTATTTTATCTATACAAATTGAACTGCGGTTTAAATGCAGTATTTACATCTATACAAATTATACTCCGATCTAGAGTGGTCTCCTTACATGGGGTCCTGTGTTACCTTTGACCCGAGTGCAAGCGGAGATGCGTGGCTGAGGTATCTGTCCTGACATAGGCGGTCCTTATTTCTATTGAATAGAGCACTCTTTCATAGGTTTAAGTCGCGTATTTTTTTAGCTTGTCGTGGTTGAGTGGTAACACCTCGCATACCCGTTTCGAGCGGCCGGGATCTAATCTGGTAAGTGAAGATTACTCAAGGTTTCTTTTATTCTATATAATATATATATATATATTATATATATATATATCTATTTATATATATATATATATATATTAATATATATATATATATATATTATATATAATATAATATTAATAATATATAATACTATATATATGGAATTTATTTTATTTATGGCACTTGAAAGGAAAACATAATGGAAGAAATATGATTTTCCCATTAGCTTTATGACTGTTTCCTTTAAGGTAAAACGATAGCCATCGCATCTTATTAAATTTAACAACTGATATTTGAAAATTGGGTGTATTTCTTTCAAATTTCAATTTAAACTACTGTTGTATTGCTTTTTCATCTTTATGGACACGTTGAATTATCTCGAATATTTTTCATAAATTATACGCTAGTGTAGGTTTTTATTTATATACTATTTATATTTCATATCATAATAATTACAGTGGTGTTCTATTACTTACATTGGGTAGGTTGCGTATATTATATATATATATATATTATATATATATATATATATATATATAAATAAAATATTAATAATATTATTATATTATATACTATATATTATATATATATATAATATATATATATATATATGGGGAGTTCCGAAATCATTTCCAATATAAAGGCCGACATACCTCGATACACGGTTTTGAAAGTATATAAATCAGAGGTACTACATAGTACATATAAGTATTGAGCATGACGGTTAAATCTGTGGTCAGAGATATGAATACAGAAAGGATGAGATTGTGTATAAAGGAGTGTC
>JABUQX010062006.1:40000-46692 GCA_015478945.1 Trachelipus rathkii
GATGACGAAGGCTTATAAAATTTACGGTTTCGACTTTTACTTTACAATGCACGGCTACAACTCTTCTGATTCTGTAAGATAGTTTCCGCTGAACCTACCTAATTTCTATATCGGTTTTGGCTCCTATTCTATTGAAAAAAACTAACTTTAGGTTTTCAACAGCGGCGTGTTTATGAATTTGCTTTCGCATTATAACGGTATTGTATATGAAACTTCCATTCTAGTGATATGTAATCCAAACTGTGATGTAACTCTTTTACTTCTTTATTAAAAGAGCCTAAGAGATTAAGGATTTTGTGCTGGAAATAAGTGGAAAGGTTTGTCTGATTTTCTTTTTATATACTAGTAAGGAATTTCACAACCCAAAATTAATGGATTTTCTTAGAGTGTAGAATGGAAGGCTAGAGGGGAACGTAGACTTGGTCGGTTAATCAGGCAATATTTTGAACATGCATGGAGCACAGGCTGGGACAGTTAAAAATATTTAGCAGCATCCTGCAGGTCCTGTTTGCAAAAAAAAAAAAGAATCGAAGTGTCCATCCTTTGGCAGTTGGTGGAGTTGCTTTAAGTCTTATTTATATCTAAATTTGATTTCTTGAAGGGAAGGGGTCGAGTCGCCAGAGGCGATTAGGGGCATGCATTCACAGTTTAGCGTTCAGCGGGTATAAGTTTTTTTTCTGTAAGGCGGATATTTCCAGTGAAGTGTTTGAAGTATAGGTATAGAACAGATTGCGCTTAAGGGCTATTTGGTTTATTTGGTGTGTGCTATGCGATGGTGAGTGTTTTGAGATGGACGGGGAGAGATACTGTAAATATTTGAGTAGCATGATGATGACTTGTGGGTTTTTTCTCTTTGTGGTGTTGTGGGGAGGGTGGGGGGGGGTGGTATTGTAATGTTTCATGTAGAGGTGGGTCTGTAGAAGAAGATATTTATTGGTTTGTAAACTTAAATTGGACAGGATGGTAATTTAATGGAATTGTTTTTTTTTTTTTTTTCCAGTTCGGAGACGATTTTGTTTTCCTGTATGTGGCTCTTGTTAGTGGAATTGGTTTCTAGTTTGGGATTGTAATATTATTACCGGAGCCCAAGGAAGTGATACGCAATGTAGGAGGGAGCGGATGTACTGTATGTAGACTATTACGAGAGTTTGTTGAACAAAGTTTGTTTCAGTCAGTGTTTTTAGTGCATTTACTTTATATCTTTACGTGATATTGTTAATGTGCGGCGTGAATAGCATATGGTATCGAAAGTTAAACCCGAGTTGGGGGGGGATATTTGTTGCGAGGAAGTCTATCTGGTTGTAATGTATAGTGTTGGGTAGGTGTTTGATTCTCTTCTGTTCTGGGTGAGTATAATATAATATAATCATTCTATTTATTGTTAGGCATTGTTCACAATGGTTTATGTTTTGTTGCAGTTCTCGAGTGCGTTATGTATGGATGGACTTTGGGTTGTGATATTTCGGTCGTCGGCAAAACTATTGTTTTTTTTTTTTTACGTAAAGGGTATGTAGAAGCAGTGGCAGCGGCAGCAGTCAAAACTCCTGAAAAGGTTGCTCCTCCTCCACCCAATTACTTTAATATAACTGCGAAAGATGCCCTAATGTATACGGCTGGTAAGACACTTAGGAAGGTTTATTATTATTATTATTCATTATTATATTCATTAATTTTATTATGTATTTATTATATTATTATTATGATTATACTTATGATGTAAAACTCAGGTATGGGAATTATTATTATTATTATTATTGATTATTATTATTATTATTTATTATTATTATATTATTGTTATTTCTTTTCTCTTTCCCGGTAGATTTGGTCATTAAGCGGTGACGGGGGACTGTATCAAATCCCTTATTGATATCCATATCTACAAGGAGTTTATGAAGGGGTGGGGGAGATCTGGTTGAAGCCAGTTAATATTTGTTTGGTGAATTCACTAAGAAGTCTGGTGGTTGAGCGTTTTTGTCGGATGTCATGTCAAAAGTCTGACATGGTGATGTGGGGTGGAGACCCTGATAAAGATTAATTTTTCAAATACTTTGGAAGTTTTGTGGAGAACACTGATATGAATCTGTAAGAGGCGGGATTATAGAGCGTTTATTGGGCTTTTTGGTACTTTTTAAAAATATTCTTGTTATATAATATATCATAGTCATATATATATATTATATATACCTATAATAAGTATATATATATTATATACTATATATATATATATATATATAATCATCTATAATATATATAATATAGTAATATTAGTATAGTATATATACTATATATATATGTATAATATATATTATATATATTATATAGGCGCTATATAATATATGTAATATAATATATATTATCATCATACTAATATTATATATATATAGTACTATATATGTATATATATAATATACACATAGTAAATATATATATTAGTATATATATATATATGATATACGTATATAGATTATAAGTATATATTATTATATCTATATAATATAATATATATATGATGTATATATAATAATGATTATATAATATATATATAATCATTATATGATGCTTCATAACCTTCTATTATTATAGTAAGTATTATGATTATGACTCTACTAACGGAGCTCTGGCTAGGGCAGGACAGGCCTAGCAAGCCCCGCTGCTGGAAACAAATAGCTTGTAATGAACTCAAGACCGGAACTGCTGCAGCCGCGGTGCAATCATTCGAAATAATAAAAATTTGGGAAACGTTTTTGGAATAAGAATGTGACTAATACAAATGTTAAGTTGAGGTTTGGGAACTTTGTAATATTGGCTACCCGTACAGCGGAAGGAGGAGGGAAATAGTGGACTGATGAAAAGAAAAGGAGGAATAGATGATGATGGGGATGGGCGAGATAGAGTGAGAGGAGAGGAGGAAGGGAGAGAGCTGGGTGATGGATTTGTGCTGGATGTGATAAAGGAGTGGAGGAGGCGAGTGAGGAAGCATGGGAGTAGGAGTTTATACTGGGACCAAGCAATGTAATCACACAGTTTGGAAGGGGAGTGATGTATCAGCCAAGTGGAATCAGCCTAATACTGAAGATAAAGAGCAGGAGAAAAAATGGATATCAAGTATATGCACCGAACAGGCGCATCCCAGGCAGAAGAGAAGAGGATGTTCATGAAAACGTTGGAAGAAAGGGTGGAGGGTGGAAGAAGGGAAAGGGGCAGGAAGATGAAATAGCTATGGGTGATCCTCAATGCAAGAAGGTGGGGCAGGAAGGAGCGAGATGAACGACGGAAAGAATGTTGGACCGTTTGGAGAAGAATTAAGAAACACAGAGAGGTGAACCGTTGACTAGACTTTTGCATGAGGACGAAATCTGAAGAAATGGCGAAATGGTTGTTTATCAAGAAACAAGATCACATAGATCATAACAGATAGTAAGTATATAGGACAGGATGATGGTTTTGATAAAGTCGAATAATAAGATTACTTCTATAGTGTCGGATAGAAGCAATAGTCAGAAGATGTAAAAGTGATACGCCGCGGGTGGTGTCAATGCGATTCAGATCATAGGCTGTTAATAGCTGATCTAAAGATACAAAGCGGAGAAAGTACAAGAAAATGAAAACTGGAGTACAATAAAAGTAGACTCGCTTAAAGATCAATATAAGAAATTATATTATGTTGGTAAAGTAAACGAAAAAATACTGGAGATGAACGGTGATGAAACAATGGAACACATAGGAAGTGTTGTGAAGGAAGCGGCTAGGGAACCCTAGGCATTAAATGGGATGGGAGGAGTGAGAAAGAAGCATACACACTTTGGTGGAATGAACAGGTAAAGAATGCTGTGAGACAAAAGTTGGTAGCATTGAGAAGATGGTGGCTTAAAAACAGAAGTGTACAATCCAGAGCCGTGTACGGGGAAGCAAGAAATGAAGCGGAGAGAGTGAAGAGGAGGGCAAAGGAGGAGGTGGCTGAGAAGCTAGGCAAAAGAGCTGATGGATGATAGATGAAGGGGGAAGGCAAGAAGATAGATTGTTCCTTAGAGGTTGCAGAGAACGTGCATTAGAGGAGCGACGGGAACAGTATGTAGATAGTCAAGATAGAAATGTGTGGAATACGACTTCGGTTAATGGGGCGTCCCGGAGGAAGAAACAACAAAAGGTGGATGTAGATGTACTGCATTGACTCTGAGTTTTGCTGAATTTGTGGAAGGTACAGCGCGTGCAGGGCAAGAGGAAGAGGGGAGAGAGGAGTGAGGAGGAGGAGAGAAACGAGTATGGTGAGTGGTAGGGGAAGGAATAAACGGAGGAGGATTTGTGGGATGGGTAGTTAAGGTGGAAACGCGGGGAAGAAGCGGGAAAGACTCCTGGTGAGGATCGGATACATATTGAAGTTGCTGTAAAGGAGGGAGGAGAGGAGCTGAATGCCTTGATGCTGAGATTTCTGCAACAGAGTGTTTGGGATGGAGAGTAGAGTGGGCCGAGGAAGGTCGTTTCGGAGGAAGGTTCAGCTAATCGAGACTTCCCATCTGTTAAAAGGTAAGGGGGGACGCAGGAAATTGTAAAAATTATAGAGGAATATCACTAATGAGATCACTTGTGGCGAAGTTAGTAGTGGAAGGAATAAGTTAGAGAAGGAAACACTTAAGATCAAGGAAATAGCAGAGCCGATGATTAGGTGAAGAGCAGTATGGGTATAGGGGTGGCAGAAGCACTACAGATTTCAATGTTCGCATTGAGCAATATGCAGGAAAAGACATGGGGAATACAATAAGAAGGAATATATCGCCTTCATAGATTGAAGAAACATTTGATTCTGTACCCAGGGAGAAGCTGGTGGAGAGTTCTGGAGAGGATTAAATGGAAGTTGAAGACAGACTGTGATAAAGGCAGTAAGAAGAACATATGTGAATAGCTTAAGTAAGGTAAGGACAGGATATAAAAACGATGAATGGTTTGAGGTAAAAACTGGAGGTAGAGGCAGGGAAGTGTGTTGTCGCCGATACGTTTTATAGGGCATAATTTGGACACCAGTCAATCAGAGGGTGTAAAGGAGCAGTTTACGAGGAAGATTGAACGGAGACTCGAATGGTAATAATACACGCAGATGATTTGGGCGTGTTGGAGTGAACGAGATGGGTGAGACAGGGTTGAGCGCAATGGTGCTGTGTTTGCGCCAGAAAAATTGAGAGAAGCTGGATTAAACACATGAATGTGGAGAAAACAGAACTAATGGAAGAAAGTAAGGAGGAAGGAAAGGAGGACGTTGATAAGGGGAGTGTAGAGAGACGGTAAGAGATTAAAAACTGTGGACAAGATTATAAATATTCCAAGCGTAGGCACATTTGGAGAGAAGTTGGGGGTACGTGCAATAGGAAATTACGAGTAGTGAGCAGTATGCGCAGGACTGTAAGAGCAGTATACCGCTCAATCTTAAAAAATAAAAATATGAACAAAGAGGTGAAGTAGAGCAATTACGAGGGAGTGTTGACGCCAATACTGTTGAATGGGGCGAGACATGGAGCATGACAGGGAGAGAGGAGAATTAAAATTCAGACAGCGGAGATGTATGTGTTTGAGGAAGGTGATTGGAAAGACGAGGAGAGACAGAGTGAGAAACGAACCAGTGGAGGGAGAGCGTTAGGTTGTGAAAACCCATGATGAATAAAGTGGAGGCAGCCAGACTAAGATGGTGGGGACATCCTGGAGAGGATGCAGGAAGAGAGAGTTGCCAGTAGGAGGTGGAGGTGGAAACCAGAAGGGAGTGGGGCCGAGAGGAAGACCGCGGAAAGAATGAGAGACACACGTGGAGGAATTCATTAAAGGCAGACATCACTAGATGCCTGCAATGAAGATGGACGAACTGACTGGCCGGATGGGATCAGTCAATCGCATAGAACACAATGGAAGCGGAGGTTGGCCCCACTGACAGGCTCGTGAGCCTTACTGGGGAGAGGATGTAGGATGTAGGATATATATATACGTATATAATAATTATATATATATATACTATATATATATTATATATATATTATATATATATTTACATATATTATATTATCATATAGATTAGTATAGTGATATATTATATATATATTATTAATATATATATATATATATCATATAGTATACAAATATGTTTTGGTTTAACACTACAACTCATATCTCAAAAACTAACAAATAGATCCAGGAAAAAGGATACGATTGTTGGAGATCCTGGTAACATTTTAGTCGCCGGAAAATGTGTTAAAAAAAATAAAAACATCAATAAAAAAAAATTATATGCTCAAAACTACAATAGCTACAGCGAAGAAGGAATACATTCTTTTGGAATCCTGGTAAAATTTTTTATATAGGAATAATTGCAAAAAAAAAACATTAAAAAAATAGTTTTATGTTAATAATTACTAGTAACAGCAGCCATTGTTATGGCTTCAAAATATCTTTGTGTGAGTTGGTTACCTCGTTAAGAAATAAAATACGACTTTTTCTATTAAATTTTGCTTTTTTTATTTTACTAAACGAAAGTACAGAGTTAGTAAATCAATCCTGTGACGCGATGGCAGGAGGTCGGGGTCTGCTCGGTCCTTCCGGGGAACTACGGGGTAGGACTAATTTCCCCCCGCTCCGGGGAGGGTCTCGGAACCTCGCGCTCTTTGGTATTGGGTGGTCGCGGGGGTTCCCTCCGCCCCTTCTCCCGTTACGGG
>JABUQX010062008.1:0-10000 GCA_015478945.1 Trachelipus rathkii
ATTTTGAAATTGAATATATTTAAAATTGAAGAACTTGCATTTTTCAATTTTAAGATATATAATAATATAGTACATATATATAAGTATATATATATATATACTATAAGAATTTATATGGAGGTATATATATATATTTAATTATTATATATCTTATATTTTTTATATCAAAATGCTTATATAGATAAAATATCCGTATAAGTTATTTAAAAACTATAGTCAAATTATTTTACAAGATCAGTGGATCAAGGGTCTTAAAAATTGTGGTTTAAATGTAGTTTAAATTATTTAGTATATATAATTAAAATTTCGTCAGTATTTATTCTATTTAAAGAGTTCTAATTTGTAATGTGATAATATATATAAGAATAAATAAAATGTACACGTAATTTTAATAGAATGAGTATTATTAATAAGATTTTTAAATATATAAATAAATACATGATATAAATAAATAAAATATACAGGTAAACTTTTATTTAGGAAATATAAGGATTTAATAGATACATCAGTGTTTTATTACTTTTATCTACCTATCTATGTATAATCATTCAATATTTTATAATATTTATATTTGTCTTGATTAATAGCTTGAAACCTTTGCGAGCTACGTAATATTACTATTCAGTCTATTCCGGGACCAGAATTAGTAAAAGAATGACAGAATCAAAAGGGAATAAAGCTCGATCATATGTATTTGTGTGATAGTCTGTTATGATGGGTAGCGAAGTATGTATGTTGCTTTGGTATATAACAAAATTGGTTCCTATAATCGGTAGAACAAGGATCAACAATAGTAATTACGAAGTCATGATCAGTGTCATAATACGAGACCTAATTCTAGAACTTAGAGTGAAAAAGCATGGCGTGTTTAATTTTCAAATGGAACTCGGAATTATTTCTTAAAATATTCGAATACGCACGAGTAGATCTAGGAAAAATATTATTATCCTGAAGAGAGCAATCCGAAATTTGCATCGTATTGGAAGGGCGAAGTGCCTTTGAGGCAATGAACGCATTTTAGCGCGTATGGTGAGCTTTGCAATAAAATATGTGGAAGGAGAGCCGGTCGATGTATTTGTAACCGAGCTGACGAGGAGGTTAGCCTCAATAGCCAAAATAAAGGAATGAAATTGGTGCTAGCGAAGACGCATTAATAAGGGAATGTCCAACGAGTCAGTCGGAAAAAGAGTTTATGGTGACGGGGGCGAGAATGCCTGAAATAAGAAATAAATTGTGATATTTGGGACAGATCTCACTATCAAGAGGCCGCGAAGCTTTTTGCTTAACTCTTTTAACGAAAATGAGATCTTTTTATTGCCTTTTGTCGGAGAAGAATCGATATGTATAGCAGCAAAGGAATCTTTCAAAATATTCAAGAGCTTCGATTAAATGTTTCTCATGCGGAGGGCCACATTTGGGAAACATTGTAAAAGAAAATTTCAACTGCTGGAATTGGTGGCAAAAAAGTCATATTTGTGCATAATCTAAAGAAAATCACTAATAGTAAGGGTAGAAGGAAATCTCTCTAGAATAAGCATATAAGCTGTGGACTCTCATAGCGTTCAGACTTTCGGTAGGCGGACTTCGTGAACAAAAAGATATGAGAGAGTGTATGGAGGATATTTCTACCGAAGAATTATTATTATAAGAATATGATATAACTCAAATTGGGAAGAAGCCTGGGAAAGAGCCCTAGTGTGATCGAGAGATTGTTCTATTCTGTATTGGTGATATGGATTTGTTTCAATGGAAAATATTGTAACGATAAAGGTAGTCAGATGCTTCGGAGTGCCCTTAAGTCCCCCCAGAATACTGGTACTAACCCCCCCAAAAATAGGGGTAAAAAAAGATTAAAGTAAGAGATAAGGGGGAGAGAAATTGAAGAAGAGAAAAAAGTAGTTCGTATTTTGACTGGAAGATTCTAATAAATGGTGTGGATATAATCTTAGGACTAGATATTATATACCAACTTGGGGCGTCGAATTGAAAGAGAGATGACCCGTAACGCATTTGGATAATTGAGAAGGATGAAATTAGCGGAAGAGAGATATTCGGTGTTTGCATTTAGTAGGCGGTAAAAGGGAAAGTAAAACACTTGAAAATATAAGGAAAGATAGTGGTGACTTTGTTGATTGTCTGTTATTTTAATATCTGATGGAGAATTTTAGAGGGTTAATGATGCGGTAGAGAAAAGAAAGAAAGGACAGGAGTCCGGATGGAGGATGTCACAAATGGTGCAAAAGGCAGTAAGCCTGACAAAGAGCCAAAATCTCGAGAAGATCTTTCTACAAAAAGATAAAAATTTACAGAATGGTGGTTATACATGTGGTGAGAAAGGTAGGTTGAACACGCAATGCTGAATCTTTCTCCAATGAGGGCCGTGAAACCAAGAGTCTAAAATCAAGTTACTTGTTTCAAATGGCCTAAGAAACTAAGGACTATATCTAGGATAGTATAATGATACCACATACTCGAGAGCATATTCTTAGAGATATGAAGATAGTATGCACATGTGAATGAAAAACTACTCGGATGGGTTTGGAGGAGAAAAAAGCAAAAATTAAGCCTGGTGATTTGAAAGCGGCGTACTTTGCACGTGTTGAAGGGTAAAGATAAAAGGTCGTTATATGGAGAGTGTGAAATATCAGGCTGTGGTATATTGAAATGTTTCTACAGGGGAGAGTCGCTAAATATTATCTTCTAACTAGAATTCCGGTTTTCTGAATAATTTTTTTTTGCGGCTGGAACTAGTGAAATAGCAACATACTAGGCAATTTGCATTATAAACGTTGCTGAATAAAAAAGCAAATGACCGGATATGAATAAGATTTTATCGTCCCATAACATAGAATAAGACTGAATTTGAACAGATCGCCAAACCAAGAAGAGGTTAGTCTTTATATATTAAGAACAAGCACTATGAGATGTAGTGTGACGAAGACCAGTTGTTAAGCAATTTTAGGTCTTGTTTTGGAGTAAACAGAGTGTTTCCTCAAGGATTGAAATATAATTAAAAAAAAAAAGTATAAAGAAATTACGAAGATGTATAAGTTAGAAGAGGTGGTGAATTACCAGACCTAAAGGAAGGGAATCTTTTCAAGAATTAGATAAGTAATGTATGAATCAAAATATGTTGTGGAAACTTATGGAGGTGAGGGACAACTAACAGCCCGGTTTGGTTTAAGGTTGATGAAGTGATATCTGAACAAAGCTATTGTGAAAAAAGACATGTGGACAGGAAAGTTAGTTATTATGGGAATGATGTTTGGTCGATGTATAAGAGAGTCATTTCGAATTATGTTATTACTTCAATTTGAGGCATGAATTTGAGCATGATTAAAATCGACGCCTTCGTTTTAAGAGCATTTTCAAGTCAGCTCTGCAGTAGTATGGTGTGATGCAGCAATCTGGCCATAGGGGCGGCGTTGGAAATTGGGGGAAAGATTGTTGAAGACGGATCGTGGATCAGAAAGAAGAACGAACGTGGGTCAATATTAAACGTAGCAGGAATTAGAAGCCGGTTTATTCGAGGAGTGAAATGTTTGGCTTATAAAGTGGGAGTCTGAAGGAGAACTGAAAAAATTAAACACAGAAACTGTAGTTCGAATACATAGTCAGTTAGGTTTGAATGCGTTCAAGCATTTTAACAATGAGAAGAAGAGAGGTATAACTAGAAGGCTACGCAAATGCTATATTCGAGAGATGTAAGATTTGAGGAAGTCTCTATGCTAAGTTCAGTCACATGAATAAATAGAGGTACGGGTATCCAGTACGAGTGATTAAAGTTGATTAGATGTATATTCGAATATTTTATCGCAGGACAGAGAATGATATTAAGCTGATAGTTCTCTCTCACACTCACACAGAGGTCAAGAGAAAAATTCTATAGGATTGGTTGGAAGTTTTTTCGATAGAAATAGAGAGACAAAAGGAGTAAGACGGAATTGCTGACCGTCGCGAATATCGAAAAAGGAAAGTTAAGGGTATATTGTCTACGAAAAACATCAATTTTGGGGTGAATGAGAACTTATATCAGACTTAAGATGGTTGTATTCCTCAGGATATGTCCACGACGTAAAAGTGGTAGGAGATAAAAACCGTTAATGCGTCAGAAAAGGATTGCAAAAGCGTGCCATCATATTAGATTCCTAGAACGCCGTAAGGTGTCGTGGGAGAGGGGAATTAGGAGAGAAGCAGGTAATTGGTGAGGGTGGAGCCGACTCGATGTCACGTCTGAATACACAGTGGAAAGCAACTACGTGTACAATTGATTGATTTGTGCGGACCGAGAGCAGATTAGCATTTGGAAAGTTTTGAATATTGAGACGGCAAGATAAATCATTAGGAAGGTTGGACTAAAGTGCTTGTGGTAACAGGGGGCCAACTGAAAACTAAACTTATGAGGAAAGGTACGGGTCGCGTTCAAGATGCAACTGATGTTAGGAGGTTGTGTAATAAAATGGAAAATAATTGAACGGGTCTTTAGAGCAGGCAAACATAGCAAGTGGCAATGCAATAGTAGAAGAGGAATCACAGGACAATCAAGATAATATTGTGCAGAAAGGTGGCAATAATCGAGCTCCTAGTGGAGAGCAATGTTATTAATGGATACATTAGCAAATAATGTCGCCAAAGAATGGACTAGATCACGATAGAGACGTCCCTCATAAGGTCTATTATTCAAATATAGAAATGAGGGATACCACTTTGAAAAATGAAAGTTTGTGATTCTGGTTAGAAGCGATTTCAAGGTTCAAACATTGGGAGAGCGCCACGGTGTGGGTAAGACCTTTGCAAAATAAGTGTACAACGAAGATGGATGAAAGGAAAAGTAACAAGAATAAATTCTATTTTAATATAGATGTATTGGCGGGAATTCCCCACAATATATATAAGATTTTGAGAGAAATAGCTCATGATGATTTGAAAATAATGGGGGCGTGTATTAGGAATATAGATATTAATAGATAATGAACACCGCGGAAGTATCCTATTTATGGTTATTATAATCTTCAAATATTTATATTTAATTTAAATTTGTGCCTGATTAATGCTTGAAAACGCTTGCGGACGTGTTTTTAACTACAATATATATATATATATATAAATATATATAATTATATTATATATATATATATAAAATATTATATAACACATATATATATTACTACACGTTATATATATATATATATATATATAATAATATTATTTATATTATTATATATAAATATATCTATATATATCATAAATCAAAACTATAGGATTAGGATTAGATTTAGGTTTATATTAGTTAAGGTTACTTAGGTTAGGTTATTTGGTTAGGTAAAACCATAGGGCTAGGTTAGGTTAGGTTTTCGTTTAGGAATATTATGGTTAGGTTAGATTACGTTTATGTTAGAGTTATGTTAAATTATTTTACATTAGGTTTTCTTATTAATCACTTATTTTTGAACAACTCTCATTCATTGATATCTTGTGTGTGCTACTGTTCAGAATTTAATAAAACTTAACGAGTGATTAACTGTTAAGTGAATAAAATCTTTATTTGCCTTATTATATCAATTGTTGTACTTGATGTTGTCACTATAATTGTTGTTTTTTGAGGCTTATATATACTCGTCTCCTAATTACTTTCAATTTCATTCAACTACTCCTGTTCACTACACACCTGGTGCTAAAAAAACATTAACCATGATCCATCTTCTATATCTTATTCCTTTTGACCCACATCACCTGTTTTCAACATTCGTCCTCTGTTATATTTTCGTTTAACCAAAAAACTATTTAATTACATACATATATAATCATATCATGTCATATATTATATTATATATAATTAAATTTATTTCTATCACTTCATAATAAAATGTTGGCTGATTTCAAAAAATGTATTAACATTTTTTTATGATAGCTATCAAGTAATGCAGTTATTTTAAGATACTTGTGTCTCCTCAATCTGAAAGCTGACCATATAATATAATTTATAGTAATATATATATATTATATATATATATAATTAATAGTAGTCGGCTGAGACAGGTCGATATATATATCATACTATAATATATATATATTCTAATATATATACTATATATATAGTATATTATTATATATAGTGATTACATGAGCCAGTAAGCAAAAAGAGCATATGTCCTGAGGCCATCCGTATATGTATTATAATATACTGAATATTTATAGTTGATGCACCGGTACTGGTCGACCAGCTGTTGCAGCGTGGACGAGGTGTGCGCCACTAGTTGGAAGGAGGCGACTCTGACAGCCACATTGAGCAGTATCTTCACTATATCTCTATATCTGGCAAATTGCGTCTAGGGAGGATACACACGTACGCAAGCTTGAAGTGAGGGAGATTAAATTCAGGAGAGACAAACACAGAGAGGGAAGAGAAAGACCACAGAAACAGAGGTGGCAGGAAAGAAGGAGAAGCCGCAGAGAACTAGCCTGGAGTTACAAATATCCACACAAAACTCATGCGCAGACACATCACCTCCTTGTGCTACACGGGGCGTCGTTAAAGGTGGTGATACGCGATTACAAATTCCCTAGAGCATCTGCCGCGCGGTACCTATAGAAAAGAGATAACGCACCAACATCGCGCCGCAATTATTGAGAGTCAAGTGAAGTGGAAAGTACGGAACAGTTATTAAGTCTTTTTTGGACTTTGACTCGACCCTGTCAAAAGCCGGGTGCAACCAGAGCCCCCCCCAAGTATGAGAGCAGTACATCCATACAAGGGCGGAATGAGGCCCTTGTATGCTGGAGGACTGAGAAAGAAGAAAAAAGAGTCTCGCAGTCTATAAACAGGATCTTCCCAAGTTGTCTTATAGAGGCCAGCCCTAGCGCAGACAGAGACGGTTGTGGAGTGAAGTATTCAAGACATTTTTTTGTTAATGTTAAGCCCAAAGGTTGTTATATTGTCAACAGGAGAGACGAAGAGAACCGTCGCGAATGAGATAGGAAAGCTGGAAGGTGTTTTAGGAGAGGGAGATTGGTGTAGAAATTTCCGCTTCCAAAAACGAATTAAATTTCCAACAAGGTTTGAGACTAGCCACGCGGAATTCTATCCGATCTGCGAGAATAGAAAACTCGGGAAGATTAAGGAGCGTAGAGGCCAAATTCCTAGAAGTAAAAGAAGGAGGCAGATTTAAAATGAGTTGAAGAATGAAAGGGTCCGAGTCATCGGCATACCGAGTGGACCAGAGTTAGATGTGCAGGTGAAGAAGATCATTAATGAAAAAGTAAGAATAAAGTAGAGATAAAACACAGAACCCTGAGGAACACCAACAAAACCAAAAGAAAAAGATAAGAAGTCGCCCCGTCAACAACAGCCGATATGGAGCGATCTGAGAGAAACTAGACATAAGTAATCAAGAGAAAGGAGGAAACCCAAAGGAAGGGATCTTGAAGAGCAGTGACGCGTGCCATACCTGTCAAATGCTTGCTTTGGATATGTCAAGCGCACCACCCAAGTCTCCCAAGTTGCTCTCTAAAGGGTTTGAAAAAATCATAAATCAAGTAAGATAGGAAAGTATATCGCAAGTAGACCCTCGAGCGAGCGCGAAAGTCGTACTGCGAGTCGGAAAGAGGTGATGAGATCCAGATGATCTAAGAAATGAGAGTTGAGAAAGGGTTTTCAAAAGATCTTAGATAGAATACAAGTGAGAGCTATCGGGCGATAGTTTTAGAAGGATCAGAGCGCTTCCTTTTTTCGAAATTGGTTGGACATGTGCCGTGCTTCAACACTGAGGGAAAATGTAGTTTTAGTATTGAGACATAGGGAATATAATTGAACGAAGAGGCAGGGTCCAGCAATGGAAGCACACTCCCCTCAAAACACGGGGAGGAAGCCATCCTGGCCACGCCGCCTTCCTAAACGTCAACCCGATTTCAGGATCCCAATGACACCGATCAAATGTAATCAGCAGGCAAAGGCATAGGACACCTGAGAGGAGAAGGAGAGGAAGAGGAATGCCAGAAACATCATCCAGGGTTGAGTTAGAGGAAATAGAAAAGGCCGAAGAGATTGCCTTTTTCAGTTGGAGAATTAGCAATTCAAATCCATGAAAGTGAATAAAGGAAGGAGGAAAGGCAGATTTACAGGAGATTGTTAGAGATGTTTGGCAAGAGGCCGAAAGGATTTTGTCAGTAGGAGAACCAGAAGGTTAGCGCACTTTCGTTTTATGAAAGTCCAATTTGCTCGTCGAAGAGTATCCCTCAAACGATTTTCTAGCTGAATGAAAATTAGCAAGAGCGATGGGAAGAACAGTGATAATTTTCTCCTGATACGCACTGTTTCTAGACTGAATGGCGCGAAAACAAGCACGATCAATTCATGGTTAATGAGGAGAGAAAGATTTAGTGAGAGGAATGAACCTGCTCATCCCATCAATGATTACAGCTCCACCTTATCGGCAGAAGGTGAAGCGTCACCAGAGTCAAAGCAAGTCATTCCAATTATAGTTAGCGGTGAGATAAAGGTGCCAGAAAAAACGCGTAGGGCATGATGGAGCCTGTTGGGAGAGAAAGTATTAAAATTAAAGAGATATAAGGTTTGTGGTCAGATTTACCAATAGGAAGCGAAGGTGGTGTAAATTTTATAGAGAGAGGGACTAGTGTTGAAACATAGGTCAAGTGTGTTCAAGAGTTGGTTAGGACGATCCAGGAACGTGTGTGGGTTCTTTAATTAGTTGCTTCCAGATCGTTGAAAATACTAAATGATTCGGCCTCCTACCCCACCTAAATCAGTATGAGAGGACCCCCAACATTCAGTGTTGTGTACATTGAAATCCCCTATAAATAGAGGCACCTCAGTATTTGGATGAAAAGATATAACAAGTCTTCGTGAGAAGTAGAAAGATAATTCAAAAAAGGCGTGATAATCTGTTCTGTTAGGAGAACAGTAGCAGAAGCACAAGATATTGTAGGATGAAGGAAGAAAGATTTTAAGCCAACAGAACATCGAAGTTAAGGGATTCATTCAAGATTCTCGAGACGTGTTTACGTAGGCTCATGTTTCCTAGGCACAATACTCCACCTTTTAGACGGAAATTAAAGAAAAAGTTAATAGTTGGAATACATTAAACGAATTAGAGGGTGAATTCTTAGCCCTCTGTGTTTCAGACAAGAGCAAAAGGTTTTGATTAGAGTTAGAGAGGTGGAGAGTGGTATCCGAAGTTGGATTGTAAAGCCGCGGATGTTAGTAAAGTCTATAGAAACCCCGCGCCTGTGCAAAATCTGCCATCAACACTGCACACACAATCACACCCAAAACAAAAAACAACAAACAAAAACAATCAGCCAAAAAAAACAGGTTAAAATTATCCACACGCAAAAAAAAAGATCGCAATTTTTTAAATGATTTAACCGTACTTTTTCTAATCTAATTTAAAATATGGAAAATTTAGACAAGATTAAAACCACACCACGCACTCGCACTCGTACATCCTCACAAATTTACGAAAGGAAAAAAAATTTACATTAATTCAACGTAAAACTGGATATGTAATGATTAAAAGTAACAATTATCTTAAAAAACGTTTAGGTTGCTGTGCCTTAACCCGTTTTTAAACAAATTAAAAAAAATAGAAACACTAAAAACTACTTAAAAAGCTCGAAAAAAAATACATAGTACTATCTTAAAACTAACGTATTTACACAATCCTAAAAACTAACTATTGTTATCTAACATTAAAAAGTTTTCAAAATTAAAATTAAAACGGATAGCTTATCTTTTTAAAGGTGATCAAATTCTTCAAATATTATGGCAAAACTAACGAAAGAATGAAGTCAGTAATTTAAATGTAATCGGTGAAAAGAATTGTTTTGTAGAAACTTATAAACACCAACTTGCTTCTACGAGAGGAAAAGTAAACTTTAATGTATCTCCAAGCAGTTTAAACGCACTATATATACTATATATATATATATATATAATATATATATATATATATATATATATATATATATATATATATATAAT
>JABUQX010062008.1:15000-41586 GCA_015478945.1 Trachelipus rathkii
ACACAATTTTGTTTTGATAAATAATGGCTAAAAAATAAATAAGTATGTAACTTTTTTTTAATTATTTTGCGAAATTTGCTTGATTTAAGAGTAATTTTACATTTTTTCTGATAAAAAAGCTCATATTGTTTATTTGATTTTTTTTTTAAATTCAAAAGAAACTGCATTTTGGACGCAAATTCCTATAACATTACTATACTTTATTGTTTAGAGTAATATTTAAATTTGAATATAAATAAATAATTTTTACTCTAAATTTAAAATCCCCAACATCTTCTCCCCCGATACGTAGTTTTTCAATTCCTCTGTTAGCTTATTTTTATTTATTCACGTAAGAATGAGGAGTTAAAACGCAATAAGCGCATAGGTTTTACCTTAATATCGTAATCAAATTGACTTCATGTAATATAAAGAACATACTAAAGATTATTTCCTAATATAATCTAGAGTTAAGTTATAGTTAATTTAATAGATTTTAATTTTGTTTTAAATCTCTTTCTTATTTCCCGTAGGTTCTGAAGAATCAATCACCAGATGACATTTTCACAAATGAGACGCACACAAGCTTTGATTCTGCTACAGGACCACTTTGGCGCGCTACTTATATTACCAACGATATCATTGAAAGTGAAAGAAACCCCTTTACAAGCAGCCTTATGTTCGCATTCAATCATGTAATAGTTGATGGATACACTGCATTTAGTATTTGTAGCAGTTTCCTAAAAGCTTTAAACGATGTGATCGGTGAAAATGTACAAAATTCTTATGATTTTGGACAACTTAATGATGGAAAAGAAACAGAAATGATAACGGAACAGAGAATAGAGTATCTGAAGAAGAATCCTGAATATTTAAATGAAATCAAAGCATTTGTGGCCAAATTCGAAAGCCAAAAGATTTTGTTGTTCGACTTTTTTCACGTTCCAAAAGAGACGGAAAAGAAAACGAAATATATTCACGGGGAAATTGATGAAGAGACTACAAGTAAATTACTCAAAATATTCAAATCAAAAGGGATATCTTTCCATGCAGGGTTTTCTTCAGCTTTAAACTGGGTTTTAATGGACATTCTAACTGAAAATGGATTAACTGATAAAGAAGTAGAATTGCCAACAGAGCACCCAATAAACGTGAGGAGGTACTGGAAAAAGTATTCGTCAATACAATTGGGGTCTCACATAGCATCTTTGAAAATATTATCAAAACAGATAAAAATGTAGGTGCAAATTTCTGGGATTACGCTCAAGAATTTGATAAGACGTTGAAAAGTGCTATTGAAAATATGCAGGGAATTGATTCCAATGTACAACTGTTGTTTTCTGACCTTGGAGATTCTCAATTGAACTTCTCAGAAATGTTGAAGAACTTTCCTAATCATATATATTATCGCATAACAAATATGGGTGACTTATCATCTATTCTACAAGGCAGAGGAGAACATGCCAGCATAAGAGGATTTAAAAGAGGTGCATCAATCCACACTGCGAATAGTCCCTTTGTATATTTTATCCAAGCATATGAAGGCAGATTCATTTACTCAATAGCTTATTCCACACACTTAGTAACTGAACACTTTGTTAACCTCTGTTTGGATAAATTAATAAACAAACTAAAAATTATAGCTAACTTGCGATGAAGAATACGCTGAGAGAGAAGAGAGAGAGAGAGAGAAGAGAGAGAGAGAGAGAAATACTAATGGCTAACTTGCGATGAAGAGCTGAGAGAGAGAGAGAGAGAGAGAGAGAGAGAGAGAGAGAGAGAGAGAGAGAGAGAGAGAGAGAGAGAGAGAGAGAGAGAGAGAGAAAAAAAGAGAGAGAGAGAGAGAGAGAGAGAGAGAGAGAAAGAGAAGAGGAGAGAGAGGAGGAGAGAGAGAGGAAGAGAGAAAAGAGAGAGAGAGAGAGAGAGAGAGAGAGAGAGAGAGAGGTCCAAATGAAAATTCAAACATTCAAAAGTGAGATTTCAAAAAAGAATTATCATTGAATTAAAACTGAAATAAACAACTTCTATCCATTATTCACATGATGACGTTTGTTTTTATTTTTTTATTAAAGTAAGTAGTAAAGAGACTGTTTCAAAAATTCTCTGTCATGGTCTTTATTTTGATTTCAGAAAATTGGAAAATTTAATTAGGTTTTCATTTCAAATAAAGTTATCGCTTTATCGGTGCTGGGTATATTCCAAAATCCAAATTACTCAGTTTGTCTCTATTAATGAAAGAATATTTCACATTTGTCCAAGAAAAATAAATAATTATAAAATTATGATAACCATTTTTCCCTTTATTCCTTTCTATTAGATGTTACAAACAAAAGGTGTTAGCTAAAAATGACAAATGGTTCAATAGCGGTTTTTAAAATCCTCAGCATGTTTTTGTTCTGGATCGACCCACTCCTAATGAAATTTTTGTTCAAAACCTTTCATCATTATTCCAAACACGTCATAAATTTACTTTCCACAAATTGAATTGTACATCAGTACATCTACATCCTCTCCCAGGATGAACTTTCGTCCTGTCAGTTGGATCAGCATCATCTCTCTGGAACCAAAACTCATTCTAGATTTCCCTTGAACACTGTTTCTTTGTGCATTTTTTTTCAATGCTAATCCTCGAGTTATAAACCTCCAAGTATGGATTTCACCCCTTTAGCGGGATTGGCATCTTCTTCAACCTTTAGTCTAAACTCTTTTTCCTAAAAGAATGATAATAAGAAGATCATGTTTCTAGATGCACAAGTTTCCAATGTTGGTCCTGGAGTTGTGCAAACAAAATAAAAATATATTAAAAGGTCGGATTGCTAGTCCTATCACCCTAAATTTATAAGTATAAAGCTAAAATAAGTGGGGAAGTGGATGAGTGAGTAATTATCGCAGCTTATTAAGTCTAGTTTCGTGTTATTTGGCAGGACTGCCGAACAGGTAAATTTCTTTTCAATTGAAACACATAACTTCCTTCTAGATTTTTCAAATCAAACACCTTTTGTATATCCTTAAAAGTTATATTCTGAAACAGGTTTTTCATGCCTTGAACCCAACCGTTTTTGAAATTATCATTTCTTGTAATTCAAGTTTTAAGGAGTAACATGGGCGCGGTTAAAAATGGCTTAATGAAGTTCCCAGTTCTGCTCGTTTGGCGGATCGCTATCTTACGCAACCCTTCACGGGAGTCTCACTTATTCTTGTCTTGCCCCGTTTTTGGTGGTCGTTTTACCAACAATCTATCCATGTCTGGCGGGGTGCGCAATCTGTGGCGTTTATATGCTAATCTTGCAATTTTGTTCGTTATGTAATTTCCATCCAAAATAATCTACATATTTTTTTATAATCTCCGACATTCCCCTTTTTGGGCTGTTTTTATGGCCCGTCACGACAAGCTGAGCTCAAACATTGGGATACGGCACAATCTTTCTTATGCCAACACTAATTCAAAAAATTAAGACCATTATGTTATATCTGCCTGCAGATATGCCAATTTTGTCGATTTCTTTGCCCTGTGGTTCGGTTTTGATCCTCCGGCCTGGTTGCTCCCCTGGCTTCCAGAGTGGGCTGGCACGGGGGCGAAGCCTCGGAGGGGCTTGCGATAAGTTTTGACCTTATAAATACCTGTTTTCCCTAACCTAGTTTGCCGCGACGTGTTTGTTCCACCAATGTGGATTCTTCTTCTTTCCAATATCTTGATACCTCGGTGGGATATCATGAGACATAGACTCTCTTGGCATTTCCACACATACGTCCTATGTCTTCCGTGAAGCAACGGTGTCATATGATAACTAATTTCTCCTTTCCAGGTTGTGCGCCTCACTGGGGCATTTGGACTCCAAGGCAACAGCCCGGCACATTGATTTTATTCGCCGCCGCGCTTTTCGCGCGGTTTTTTCCGCATTGGGGAGCGGCCTTTTTGTTCGCTCCTCCTTTTTTCCATCATCGCCTTCCACAAACTTTTCCGTCTTCCTTGTTCTTCTTTTTTCCTCACAATTTTTTTTATATAAGATTGTTTGTCAAGACGAGCCGGTATGTTCTTGTTGTGAAGCAAATCTTTTGTACAAGGTTTCCCTCAGAACAACCTGTTCTTCAAATGTATTTTCACTTGGGCTTTAGCCTCAGATATTTCTATGCAGCGGCGCAGTCCTAATCGCTGGAGGACGGCCACCCCTAGAGACTCAGCCCACGCCACACCCTTCCGTTCCCTATATTCTTCATGTAACAGGTTCATGCCTTTTCCTGTCTTGACCTTCTCACTCTGTCGGCCCATGGGCCAGTGCGCACCGTCTTAGTATTTCTTCTAACTCCTCCTTCAGCACCGGCTCCGACTCATTACCCCAAAGAAAGTTCAGAGAGAAGAGGAGAAGGAGAGAGACTTGTTTATTTAGTCCCTTAACTTTCTTGATGTACGCACGGGTCACTGATCTTGTGACTTTGGATTCAAGTATGGGGAACAAATCAACAATTTGTAGAGAGAGATGAGTATGCAGCGACCTTGTGGCTACTCAGGCAGATTTGCGCACTACAGCGATTGGCACTTTCACTCGAGGGTCTATAAGGGTTTTCGCTTTCCCATCGCATTAGTTTTTTACAACTGTCTACCAGCCATAACCCAAGAAAGTAGGCGAAATCAGACACCACTTTCGAAATATATCCCTTATAGTAGAGGCGCTTCAACCTCCAACAATTTCAAATTTCAAATTGTTTTCGAAGTATTTTCTTTAAGTATTGTGTGGCAAGGATTTATGTATGCAAAGGAAAAGTATGAATCTATGAGTTAATCTGCATCCAGTCCCATGAATGAGACTTATGCTTGAATATTTAATCAACCACCAGTCATTAATTAACAGAATATCAGTGGTCACCGCTTCTTTGGATCTGGCCACATCCAACCTCCGATGGGCCAACCTGGTACTTTCTGGGCTGGGAGGTCCTGTACTTACGCCGGGGTTCTATCTTGGCATCCCTTCTTGTTTATTCTTCTTTTGGTCCTAAAATACCTCATCTGCTCACAGCAGTACTGTTTTTCAGCTTCTAAATTACTTGCACACAAAGTTGAACTGATTACAGAGCGCATGTGTGCTTTCTTGTTTGCAACGGGACGACTACATCCTTTGCGTCTGGATCACGCGCGCCCATCCGACAACTTGTGCCCGAGAATTTTGCAACATTAGGTTGGTCTCTAATAAATTCCGCGGTCCTTATGATTTCCGGTGAAATACCCCCAGATGCACACAAAATTTTGAAGGGTAACATTCATCATGCACGGTATTATAACACCCAATATCCTAATTAAAGGATGTTCGGTCTGTTCATCCTCAACTAGAATCGTTGCAAGGCCTGCCATTATACCGAGATCGCGGGTCAAAAAGCCCTTGAAGATCGCTTATCATTCGCGGTCGAATGGCGGTTCTTCCTCTAAGAAGAGATGTATCTATGCAGCGTGGCGCCTCTTCCTTGGTGCCGGCAGACGAGGTTTCATAACCGTCAGCACCCCTTTTGGTCGGTACGTCCCTGTCCTGGGCAACAGATTGTGGGTTGAATGAGTAGGAGATTTTTTCTTAATATGTGGCGGCTCTGTCAGCACCACAGATAACCCCAATCCGAGAGAGAGCCACCCTAAAACGTTTGTAGATACTTAGCCCATTGTTTCAACTCACATATACAGTAGAAGAGGGGCTGTCTCTAGTTGACAAAGCGAGGGTTGGGCATCGTGTCCTATTAATATACTTACATTCCGTGTTTCCTTTTTGGCTGCTGCATGTGTGTGCAGGTGGGAGGGTTAAATCACTTTTAGGAACTTTTAGGGCAAATTGATTATGAAAATTTCAGGCATGATGACTTACGTGGGTATGGGAGATGGAAAGGTAGGAATAACGCTGGAATTTTCTAAAGTGGAATTAGAGGTAAAAGTTTGAGCGAAAAGTTAAGTAAAAGTAAGAGAGTCGTTGAACGAAACGAAAAGGGATAAAAAAGATCAAGGATGGAGTTGACATTATTTGTTAAAAAGCAAAAAAGCAGAGGAAACACAAAAAGATTATTGTATTTTTTAAGGAGAAGGAGATTTAGCTTAGATTTAGCTTAGATTTCTCAGCTTTGATCCTATGAAACAGCGATTTAGTCCGAATTCACCTTCTTCCGGGGCTGATAAAAAATACTAAAACAAAGTCGCACCGCCACGCAGAGGGGGGGGGGGGGTTCCCGCCCACGTCACGTTTTGCTTTCACCGGTTCTCCCTCTCACTACTATTTTTACACCCTACGTTAAACTTTTCTTGAGATTCGGTCAACGAATTGTTTTTTCTTCAAGAGTTTGAAGGCGGAGGACATCATCCTTATGAAGAATGGCATTAGAATAAACAGAGATAAATCAAAGTTTTTTTATAGATTTAGTTAATTCAAGGAAATCGTAAATCTAGAGTAATACAAGTTTCCTGACTTATCTCCTCATGATCAACGTCTAGAGAAAAACGTGTTTTTCTATAACACTCTAGGTACTAATTCTATCTGAGTTGGTATCATCCGTCCTTCTCTCTTCTCAGCAGAATCAATATTTTTATCCGTTCCGTTCGGGAATAAATAATCATCTATAAAATAAGGCCACTTATGCAGAATAATTTGATCTTA
Source organism: Trachelipus rathkii (assembly GCA_015478945.1). Classification (NCBI taxonomy): domain Eukaryota; kingdom Metazoa; phylum Arthropoda; class Malacostraca; order Isopoda; family Trachelipodidae; genus Trachelipus; species Trachelipus rathkii. Next base: position 21,606 of record JABUQX010062008.1, read on the forward strand.
TTCAGGGAAAAATCAAAACTGCAGTGAATGCCCAATCAGTCAGTAGCAATGAAGTAGAAAAAAAACGTTTCTTTGACGTTGGTGGGTGTTTTCATGCGGATAGCTTAGATTTTGATCCAGGATAGTGGTTTTCCTTAAAGAGAACCATAGTCGTGTGAGACGAACTGGGACCCCACTGGAGGGCCCAGGATAGTATATTTGGATTTTTCATTTCACCAAGTGTGGTTGAAGAAAGAAACTGCGACTTGTTGTTGGGTAGAATAGTTATTATAGATTTTGTATACACACACAGACTTTTTTTCCAGCAATAAGGAAGGATTGGACAGGAATAGTTTGGCGGTCTACAAGGTAATTCGGAGCTTCTAGGATAACATGCTTGGAGCCCGAGTAATCTCCAAAGCGCTCAAAGGTTACGCGGTTTCAGGCAAGGGAGCTAACTAACCCAATCCCTTTTATTCTGAGGAGTTAACTGATTGAGAGAGGGGTAGGGCACCGCCGGGCCCGCTGCCTTGGTTGTAAGAGGATTTACACCCGAGGCCATCAGTTTCTTGAAAGGCCAATTCCCACAGGAAAGCTTTCTTCATGCGGCTACCCGGTGCTTTCGAGAGAGAGAGAGAGAGAGAGAGAGAGAGAAAGAGAGAGAGCAGCAGAGAGCATGATTGAGTTGACGGTAGATAGGGGTTATATGTATATTGAATAGGACGCGGGCACGCACGAAGAGAGGAACCGATGAGAACGACAGAGAACGAGAGAGGAACGGGTACGAACTACACAGACGATAAAAGAGAGATGATGCATTGAACAACGCACGGTATGTACGGGGCACGCGAAGAGACTACTGTGGTGAGGGGGTCATTGGGGGAGATATGCATTGTAGAGATGCAAGTAGATGAGACGAGAGGAGAGAGAGAAAGCCCATTTCATATGGAGAGAGAAGAGAGAGAGTAGGAGAGTATATGAAAAGGAGAGAGAGAAGAGAGAGAGAAAAATAAGACGGGATGAATGCCCTAAGGGTAAAAGGCTGATTTATGTTACCATCCTCCAGCTTATACTGGATTAGTTAGCCAATTGTTCGTGTGGCCATGCGGGAGAAGGTTTTCTACATATATACTTATAAATGGGCTATTGCTAATTACCAAGAATTCAACTTCGATTTCTCAGTTTTCGGGGGTGCAGGTAAGTTCAAGCAACTTTCTTGTATCTTTTCAATGCGGCTGTTACGGAGAGAACAACAATTATGGCTTTGAGACAGTAGGGATTAGCTCAAACATGCATCGATTCACGAATAGTGTGGGTCCAACTCATCTTTGGGTGGTGCCTAATTAGGGTCTTGGGGAACCTGTCTCACCAGGGAGGTGTTCGGATGCAAACAGGCTAATACAGATGTGATCGCGGATGCTCTGTAGAGACTTTTGCTGCCTAGCTTCCTGTATCGATCGAGTGCAATAGCATGATCTTAGTGTTGTACATGACCATGGGAGAAGGCGAGTCGACTACTTGGCAACAAGTCTTGTGGTGGCGGCTATGGCGGAAGGCAGGTTCTGACGTGTGAGGGAGTTATTAGTAGGTGGACAAGCTCACACTTGCATTTCGTAAGCCGCGATTGGTGTCATATGACTAGATATATTTGTTTTGATGACACCTTCAAGCGAATTTGGCGCTGCGGTGTGTCGTTGCCAGTATTTAAAACGAATTTCAAGAGCTAATCCTTACTGACTCCGAACTCGGTTGTAATGAGGTCACATTATCTTTCGGGTGACGGCCGCCAACCCCAATATTCTCGTCACTCGTGTTGTTCATATTTCAGTGCGCATGACAGCTTTCGTACAATTGGTAGGATGCCATGAGGTGAGGGTCGTCGCGGTCCCGCTGAAGTCTAGGGTGGACCTTTTTCCTGGATTTATGGCGACGAGTCTTTTCCAACCCACGTAAAAAGGGTTCATTTAAAGCCCATGAAGACAAATAGAGGCTGGAGGACTTTTCTTTTCGACATCTCGCGTGGCATACTATTCTTTGGCCTCGTACTCAGCCACATCATAATCTGTTTTCATGACTACGACGAGTGAGCGCACCCTTGCTCGACCAGTCTGGGAAAGTTATGTGTTTGGGTTAATGATATATATATATTGGGACTATGGAGGTTAGCGGGTAGGTATTAACCTTTCTACGGATCAGTAGCATATTACTCAAGAAGTACATATGATCAAGTACTGAGTCATCGATACATCTATTCATATTATAGCTACTATATTCCTGGGCATTATGGATTATATTCGTATTTACTATAGACACTCAGTATTATATCACTCATACCTATATATTCAAAAGTGCGAATAGGTACGCGGGGTAGTCCATTAGTGTATGTCTTTTGGATTTTTGCGACGATATATAGTATAAGTAGATCAGTCACGTAGATATAATTGTTGTTATACTAGGATACATATTTGAGTGTTATTAGAGGCTATAGTAGTTAATTCTAACTACTCTTAGCGCTACTAATTAGAAGTATACTACTACAAAATATAATTGACTATTATATATATATAATATGATATACTATATATATATATATATATATATATTATACGTGGAACAGGAATGGATTATTTTTGTAATATAAACATTGTAGAAGAGTATCATTCTATATATTATACTTATACTATTATCATATCTTTATATGTAGGAGTGACTATATATATATATATAATATATATATATATATATATAAACTAAACAATTCGGTACTGTGAGAAGGTATGGTAGAGGGTAAGTAGGAAGAGGTTAGGTTAAGCAAGACCAGTATACTCATACCCCTCTATGCACCGAGTTTTCCTTCAATATGTTATGTTACATAAATTTGAAGGACCACATATTTACAAGACTAATTTTATATATGCACATTTTGTTTCATATAAGATATTTCATTTTTTTAACAACTCCTGACAACATAGAGCAGGTCATCGAGGCGGAATTGCTTTAGCATGTACAAAATATAGATGCTTAATCTAAAAGTTTTAATTATTTGATAACGTCTCACCTTGCGGGAAAGGATAGGCTGCATTTTGGCGAGAAGCTAGAGAGGTGTTAGAAGAATAGTCTATTGCTCACAGATGACTACTTATATAATTTTTGCAAATGGTTCAATGATTAACTTCACTTATTACATATGCAATAATAGTATTTTATGTCTGACAGCATATTTGTAACAAATGAGTCTTATTTAATAAGGGGAAATATGTTTAGACTAGACAATACGAGAAGAAAGGATCGTTAACTATAGTAAATGTTTTTGAAATGTGAGTGCAATGAAGTAATATATATAAATCGAGTGTGGTATCTAGAGACAGTTGCTTAAACAGCTCTGCGAAACCCTCTTCGCCTAGCTTGCTTGTAGAAATAGACTCTACAAAATTGTGATTGTCCAACGCTAAGGCTTTATAAGTTAATAATATAGAGGAGTATTTATCTGGAATTCACTGATTAGAGTTAGTAGTAGGAGCTTGAGTTAGTTATAGAACTTTTTGAAGGAGAGGTGAAATTTTTCCTTTGTAAAACCATACTTATCACCTTTGTGGTTTCTCTTGAGATCATGAAATCCTGGTAAACGTGTAACCTAGGGTTCTTAGACGTCCAAGCAAAATTGCTTACCTCTCAAATATAATTTCGGTATCTTAGTAATTTTTGATCATAATTATTCTCGACCATCTTGCCCTTTAAATACGTTTGTGTGGGCAATATGACTCCCAACATTCCCAGACTGATAAATAGGTGTTGCAGAATGCTATTATTTTTTTTCATTATAGCTGTTTACATTGGTGGCTCTTATCGGTATCACTGTATATGCTGAACCTTGCGATTGGTTCTTGCCAAGTTCATTCCATTCTATAGAGTTATAACTCATGTGGAAAGATATAGTTTAGATATTTTTCTCCTTATTTTTGCTTATTATGCCCAATTTTCAGTTCAAAAAGAATTATTCCATAAGAGCCTAGCTTAAAAGCTAAACAGCAGTAAATAATTCCAGAATGTAAAAGGATTAATATTTTTAGATAATTAACAATAACTCTTGAGTAATATTTTATATTATCTTGTTTTTCTATCATCCAAATTTCTTGTGAAGATTAATTGTATTTAGTAAGTTGGAAAATCAAATATGTATAAAATACGTTAATAACAAAAATAAATTTCGGATAAAACTATGGTATAAAGAACGCTTGTTTATAAGATTATCATAGTTTTGAAGTAAAAGTTAAGTCCAAGGTGCTATCAAAATAGTGTAAATGAGTTAAAATCCATTTCTATTGAGCTCTCAGCTCCTCTACTTCTTTCTTTGTCCTTTCACGCAAGTTTAGTCCTACAACGTACGATTCCTTTCAGACTACTTCCACCATTAGAATCAATAATCGATGCTTCAAATATGGGCAGGCTTTAAATCCAATCTTGGGCATCATTACCTAAATTAGCTAAATTTCATCCCAACACAAGCTGTTCTGCATTAATGCTATTGAAATAAATAGCAGTATGAAAATCTTCTTCAAGATATATCTGCGTTTGGTTTAAAGGAATATTATACTTCTCTGTAAAAGCATATTTTACTTAACATTCTGTATATTAATCCGATAATGATAACTACTAATCGTAAATCTCGCACAAGACTGATAGGCTATGTAAGAACAGAATCATACTGGTGTTAGTCATATATTTGAATAAATTGTGCAAATAAGACGATCTGGGAGATTTAGATATTCTCCAATAAACACGTGTTTTTAAAATTATATAAAATATTAATGGCACGTAAAACGTGTTACACTATTCTTATTTGGTACTTTGAGTTTAGATAAACTCAATAATATGTTAAGCAAACAAAATAATGTTGTTGCGACTTTCAATATATCTTAACTTAAAATATATTTCATCCCTAAACTATATAATCAATTCATAACTCTTATTACACAAATAGATTGTCCAAATAATAATTTGTTTCAATATGCTGTGAAGGTCTGAATATTATAAACAATCTGGATCAGCGTTATAAAACATAAGAATTTATCAATTGTATATCAGTCTTTTGGTATACCATGAATACATAAAATTTATTATTATATTTGTTTTGAAAGATAGATATGTAAATATAAAGTTATATTGCAAGGCGCTCAGGAGTAATTTTATAATCTCCCGACGAGAGAGAATTAGTGTGGTTATATAAATATGGACTTACATAAAGGATACATGGTTGTTACACAAAGTAAGTTATATAAAATGTGTGGTCAATTTAAAATAGATTACATCAAGAGTCTAGTTTACAAAAAATAGATTAAATCAGTGTGACCTCAACTCCAGAAAAAATTGGGCCCGGAGGCTTTATATAGGGGTATCTTGCGATCATGGTATTCAGGAAATTAAGAGCATAAGAGGTACTGGTTAATAAACTTTGGAGAGGTAGACCATTGATTTTCGATTATCAAGGTGGTCTCGCTCGATTACAACATATCAACAATAATATATAAGTTATTTTAGATAAGTGAGATCTGGTATATTAAGCTTTTTAGGCAAGGAGGTTCATTAAAGGATATCATTTTATTTTTTACTCACAGCGAGTACCTGGTATCAAGCAAGTCTAAGTATCTCACACGTTGGTGGTATCTGACTTAAGGCGCTTGACTGTCTGTCTCTTGAAAAGTGATTCCTGTACGCACCCTACAGATGCAGCTAACACAGACGCAAATAGAAAAATAAAATCAATCAGTTTCGCAATGTTGGCCACTTTTGGTTCGGGTGCCATAGGTCAAAAAAGCTGGTTCTTAAGCTGGTGTCTCAAATTCCAAAATAAATTTAACTTATGATCGTCTGTCTCGATAAATAGTCAATCTTAAAATATTTTGCTGAAGATCTTTCTTCCTCTTCTTCTATCACTTAGTAGTGTTGCTTTTTTATGAGAGAATAACCATTTTATCAAAGGGGTTATTCAGGGATATTAGAGATAAATAGATTATGACAGCAATATCATAGAACTACTAGGTAGCTTATAATTATCACGAATTTTTTGAAATGGTAAAGAATATATTCCATACAAGAAGAATGGGAAGTGCCCCTAAGTCTTTATAAAATTATAGATTATATCAATGGTCTGGTTTATTAGACATCTTTTGAAATGAAGAGTGTGATTCTATTTGGATGGGCAATTTGACGTGGTCGGCAGCCCACAGGAAGAAGGCGAGATCTCCAGATGCTTCGGGGGTGAACAGGAAATGCGACTCTCCTAATACACCATAAATGTTAAAGATACAAAATAAATCTACTGACAATGTTCTTGCATATCTCGGGGTTTCTCACAAATGTGCACACCATCTCCACTTTCTTTCTAAAACTTTCTAATCTCTCTTGTTTTGGTTATATTGCTCAACATCCTATTCGAAATTACTTTTCTTAATTTTTCCCACTATTCTCTCACTTTATTTACAAGATACAACTTACCCCCCCCCCCCCCCCCCCTCTTCCTATTTTCATTGTCAACTTTCCTTTGGTCTCTCATTATATATATATAATATATATTATATATATATTATAATATATATATATATTAATATTATATTAAATATATATATAGTATATAATATTATATATAATATATATATATATTTATATATATATAATATAGATATATATATATATATAATAAATATATATATATATATATAATATATATATATATATATTATAGTTTAAATATTGGTGTTGAAAATTTGTAGCTTTGTCCCTTCTATGAAATTCAGTGATTTCCAGGTCTTATCCAACTGTAAAAATGTTTCTCTTGCTTTTCCAATTCCATATTTGAAGGCCCATTTTTGATCTGAAATCTTCAACCTCCTCAACTGTTCTCCATTCATTTCAAAGACACCATCTCTGGCATTTATTTTTATTGTTTTAATCTTTTCTTCTGTCTATCCTAAGACCCACGTTCTTTTCTTCCTCCTCCTCTAGGCAGTTCAGTTTCTCCCTCAGGTCTTCTCTCCTTTATGACAACAAACATACATACATACATCTCTGGCATAATCCAAATATTTCAGAACATCTATCAGCTCTCATTATATTCCTTTCATCCCTCGTGTGGTCTCCCTCATCACCTCATTTATTACCATGTAGAAAATAATAAGGGACAAAAGTCAAACCTGCTGCAAGCTTGCCTCAAGTCCGGGATCACTGTGAATGGTTCTTGTCAAATCAACCTCGTGGTCACCTTTATATTTAAAGTTTCTGTATGGCCTTATAATGATTCTGATAATCTTCTTTGACAATTCATACTTTCTCATCACTTTCCACATTTCTCCCCTCTTTGCACGCTTTCGAAAGACTTCTCAAAATTCACAAAATCCATAAAAACACTCCAGTTAAATTGAATGTTCTGTTCTGCTATTATCCTCAGGGTTTTAACCTGGTCTGGACATGATCTACTTTCTCTGAAACCCGCCTGTTCCTCTGTAACATTCTATCTATTTTGTTACACGTTGCCACCACTCATGGGCTAGGACAACCAGTTTTTCAAACCTCTCATCAGATTTTTTACTCAGCACAAGATAATAATGCATATCCCCACCCCCTCTTTTGCACATACATCCTAAAGGTACATCCATTCTTGCCAAATTTAGCGATTGTAACAGGCCCTAATTGCATTCCTTAGGAAAGGTTCCCTTTCCCATATTAAAATTAAGAAGTTCACACAATTTTTCCACCATCAATTATTGATCAGCCTTCATAAACTCCTCCTGTCTTTGTTCTGTTTCTGCGGCTCTTAGCATCTTCAGCTGTTTTTAATCTCTTTCTTTAGTTCTCTATTCTGTCGGGAGATTCTGTCCAAACTTCGACCCTATATTTTTCCCCCCCTTCCCCCCCCCTCCCCCCCGCGGCTCTTCATTCATTCATTTATAGCGTATTAGAAGCTGTTAAGGCATCAAATATATATTTTTTCAGTTTTCTATCAATTCCTTTTTCTTTCTTTCCACCTCGACCCACCTGATAATCCACTTGATAAGATATTATTTCAGGACTTTTGCACTAAATCGTTACATTTTTTCCAAAAGAGGACCCTTCGACTTGACCATCTATCTTTTATCTTTACCCACAACACCTTTGATATAATTTATATTTCAAGGAACATTGACCACTTGATTATTTTATATTTTTTAAACCAGACAATTTTCATAATAAATCTACAGGTTATTAGTACATCTTGCAGAGACCAAACTTCTTGACTTAACTCTCTCTTTATAACAACCCGCGTCCCCCTTAATTACCCCACTTTATCCTCCCCTTAAAAACCCACACCCACGGAAGGTAAACTCCTCTCTTCTATAAACTCACACTCTCTTGATTCTCAAAAGACTGTTACTAAACACCAAGGACCCTTTCGATACTCTTTCACCTCTACCCCTTCATTTTATAAAGATTAGACCCTTGATAAATATATCTTGATAAAAGATATTATAAGCTAGATCTTTGATATAATATATTTTCTAAATGATTCAAGCCCTTAATAAAACTTTATCTCTTCTTAACAACCACTAACTTTCCTCGCACTACTAATATTTTCTACTCGTCCTAAAAGACCATAGACATAATATATCTCTGACCATACTTCCGACCGTTAGCATCAAACTTTTCTTTTTTTCAACCACCCATTTACCTTTGATTATCAATGGTGTTTTTTCGCCCTCCCTATTTACCGTACCCTGGAACCATACACCTCTACCTCCTCACTTATAAAATTAGACCCTAATAACATAACTTATATTTTGAATTTATTTCAAGATAAATGATTTAAATAATAATTTTTGCCCTATACAAGATTACTTAGATAAGTCCTTGTGTACACTAAGCCATGATTTTTTCAATATATAAATCAGTGGCTCTTGCCAACTATTTTGCAGGAAGGAGATAGCGAAGTCAAAACAAACAAAGAAATTAAAACGTGAGTATAGCAAGCTTGTATTATTTATATTCTGCTTATTTAATTTTAAATTAACTACTTTAGTAGTAACACAATCCTAGATCCTAATGATGATAATTCCCTATTTAAATTTCGGTCAAACACACTATTATATATACAATTACAATATTTATATGTAAACAATAAAATTAAATTAATATATGAATAAACTTTTAGAATCCACACGTATAATAAGTATAATGGGGGGGGGCGGGGGTTGAACCACATTTATATATATTTTTATATTATCTGTTCAATTATCATGGACTAATTCTATTTCAGGGGATTAAACTACCAAGACCTTGATATAATCTATCTTTTATATGCTGCAGCCTTTGTTTATTCAATGTCCCGCAAACATTTGCCAATCTCTTGTGTTAATTAAGAACTATTATCGAGAAATTTTTTAAGATATATTGAAAGTGCAACAACCGGTACTTTGCGTTAAATATTATATTAGTTTTTAACTCCAAGACCAAAAATAAAAAGTGTAACTACCATTTTTATGTCTTAAATATTTATTAATTAAACTCTAGACCAAATCTAAATGTAAGAAACCTCCGCAAATTTTCTACTAAGTGTTAATAAAAAATTATTAACAGTGTCTCGTCAACAGGGGCTGAAAATCAATTCGCACTAGACGATAATTTTGCACAATTTCCAAATGCACACCAAGTATTGAACCTATTTACAGTCTCCCAAGGGAACCACTCTAAGAGAGCGAGGAAGTCAAAAGATTAATGTTAAGCAGTACGGAATAAAACAGGAGCCCAGAGTAGGTAGAAAATGCTGTACAAAGAGCCATATGAATATATCACATAGTATTAAAGCCACTCGGCATATCTGACGGGTTTCCACTGCTTTCAATATATGCAAACAAGCTTTTTAAAAGGTATAGAATGATGTATTGGTCCCGGAAGCCCCGTAAGAGCTGCAGGAACGTAAACTGTATTTGGACAACTGTGATTGCGAAAAGGAACAAAGAAACAGAAGAACTGAGGGGCTCAAAGAATGGAAATGATCTGTAAATAAAACATCACCCTGAATAATCATAGAACAAAACTTCAAAAACTTCTGTCTGAATATCAATCGAATACAAAAAAGAATAACAGATTTTTATTTCAATTACGCATTGACAACTCAAAAGATGACTTAAAACAATAAAATAATTACAGAGAGAAAAATTGATGAGGAAACAAATAAAAAATACTCAAGGTTTTTAAATCTAAAAATATCTTTCATTTCTGGATTTACTGCTTAGTAGACGATAACCGGGCTCTTATTGGACACTTTTTTTCACTGGAAAATGGGCTACACGAACTCTGAGAAATAAAATCTGAAACAACCGTTTACCAACCCATGTAGATTAACCTTAGAAGCATACTGAAAACAATCTTCAGCATACAGTTGGGCCACAGTGTAACAGCAATCAGAGAAACAAAAAAATAGCATCTCAAACAGATAGGAATGTTGGTGCACAGTTTTGGCAATATATCAGAGAATTAAATGAAATACTAAGAAGTGAAATTGAGAGCAAGCAAGTGCTTGACGTTAGCCTAGTACGTAAGATTTCAAGATCCAGAGAACCACAGGTAGATTTTTCCCCCCCACGCCTACCCACCAACGCCCTCCCTCTCCCCATTCCAACCACGCGCGCGCCGTCTGGAGAACACCTCCTCCTCCTTCAAAGTTCTACTACACTACTACCAACACTCGGCGAGAAATATCCTTCCTATATTACCACAGGCCGACCGCCCGAGACTCATGTCAATGCATCCAAAAGTGGCTATGCAAGGTGCACCTCCTCCAGCCTACCACCACTAGAAATCACAACATCATCGGCACATCAATTCCAATCGCAACCATACACAAAAGGCACCCAAAATCTCTAAACTACGTCCTAGCCGTATTCCCACGAATAAGTAAGAGCCAAGAGCAGCAGGCTAATCCCTAACCTATCGCTAAAGAAATCAAACCATTAAAGTCAATCCATTAAAAATCTATAAAAAATTGACTTAAGTAACTTACAATAAATAATCTCACACACCTTCTAGATGTATATCCTTTGGTGAGAGTTATCAAAATTAAACTTTGTAATTATTTGACTATCAAGATGATTGATTTTGTTAAGTTGTTAAAAAAAGTATAAATATAAGAAAAGGTCAAAAAATATCTTGTGAAATAGTCAAACATTTATATAAACCAACATTTTTAAACTCTGCTATTTCATAAAATTTTCATGTATAATTATTATATATATATATATATATATTGAAATATAAGATATATATTAAAATTATATTTAAAGGAAAAAATAAAAAATAGCATTACTACTTACAAATATATATATACCCTCCTTAGAAACCAAAAATAAGCCCATAACCAATTAACTACACAGGGTAACTACTAGATAAATAAACTCTGTTTCAACACAAATAATGAGGAATATATCCACACATTTAATTATAATAATAACTAGTATAAATAATAATGATATAAACTCTGTTTCCACACAAATATAATGAGTAAATATCAACCAAGGATATAGTATATAGTATACTAGGTAATCCCACACATAAATATATAGGTTATAATTATTACAATATGTATAACAATTTAGAGACAACATATAAATACGTAGGTGAAGAATAAAAAAATACTATAATTAAGACAAGTGACACGGAAATTAATATAATTACGAATTTTAATAATGTCTAAAAATAATATCTTATTCTTTGCTGGACAATGCAAATCTTATGGGTATCCATTTATATATATACATAAATCATTAATCAATAAGATAATCCCGGTAGTGTGTAGAAGTTGTAGTAACAAATCAAGTACGACAGGAGTTATTGTACATAAGCAATACCATACTTTCTCAAAACTCATAGTATTAATAAGTAGAGTAATTATGAAATATAGATAAACTAAAAATAAACTTATAAAAAGTATTGTACATATAGTCGTAGTATAGATATCATTGGCTCAGCAAATAAGATATAATAAGATAATAGAACCAACATACATTTAAAATAAAAGCTATATATATTAATAATGAAGAATAGAATTTGACAACTAACTTGAAGTATGAGAAAGGGTAAAAGCTCAATAAATAATGAAGATAAAAATAATATAATATATATAATAAATAAATATATATATACATAGTTAGATATGAAAATACCTAAAAGGATATAATAATAAAAAATAATATAATAATATATATATATTTTCAGTTATACAGTTTTTATAGGCGATATATTACTATATAAATTAAAGATAGTAGGTAATAATATATAGAATATAATAATAATATAGAAATAGAAAAAAGTAATAATAATTAGGTAATAATATTAGATAAAAGAGAGAATTTTATAACGAATAGATAATAAATATATATATAGAAGAAAAAAATAAAGTAATATGGCCTGGTAAAAGGGAAGTAACTAAATAGCATATGATATGTATAAGGATATGATTCAGGACGTGCGGTAAGAAGGAGCCACGAATCAATAATCTCAGCAAAAACTAGAGTCAACAGGCATGACCAGGGGAAACAGGTAAAACTATTGCTCGAGATGCTGGTCCAATGACTAGCTCGCCGAAAAAAAAATGTCAAAACGGTAGGCATACTTGTCAATGTTCAACAGCACTCAATAAAAATACACAATAATAAAGCAGAAAAAAATACTCTAAAATAAAAAGTAAACAAAACGCTAAAGTAAATAAAAAATAATATCATAAAAATATAACCATACAAATATAAATAACATCTCCTCATATATAATACAATACACTATAATAAAATACATAATTCAAACTATTGAAACCATTAATAAAAAATTTAGTAATGTAATAGGCCAGTAAATAATAATAATATATATATATATATATAATTATATATATATAATAATAATATAATATATTATATAATATAAATTAAAAAAAGTTATATATACTTAATAAATAAAGATATATAATAAGGAGAATATATACATATATATATATATATCTTAACACTACATAAAATATTTGCAGCGAAATAAGGAAATACAGATATTATTTTAGCTACCCTGGTTTCAATAATTTATGGAATAAGGGAAAATGTAATAAATAAAAAAAAAGAAAAAAATTATTGTGAATTTAATAAATATATAGATAATATGATTAAGAGAGTACCTATTTAGATCTATTATAATTGAAGTTTAACTAAGTATTTAAAAATATAATAATGAGAGAAATTGTTAAATTGCTTTATGTATTTTAAGCATAAAATAAAAGTTTCCATCCTATAATTCATATATTTAATGTTAATGAATAATAACTACGAGCTAAAAGAATGGGACAAGGAGAAGTATTCAGAGGGAGGTAGCTACTGCGGGAGAACCTTCGGGTGAAACTAAACGGGTAGTAGGAGCTATAATGTATCCCCCCATCCGGAGAAGTGAGGAAGTCATACACAGGAATCCCACGTCATCTTTTGGTAATTATTAGGTGTGTCCGGGCGGGAGGTTCCTCCGCCCCATCCCCTACTGAGAAGGGATTGGAAGTATGGAAAACGCCCCCCCATGTGTTCCCCGTCGGCTCGAGCCGCCCCCTAAATTGCCGTGTGGACGATTAGAAATAACCTTTATTAACAAACAATATAATTTAAATTATAAAAATACATCCTCCAACTGAAAAGTTGAAATGAGTATACATAGATGCAATTATTGATAAATAAATAAATGAATATATATAAAATAGTAAAGATATAGAGTATATATAAATATATATATATAATATATATATATATATATAAGATATTACTATTTGATTATGTCCCAGCACCACCCCAAAAAAAAAAAGCCTGACAAATTTTTGATTTAATTTTTTTTTTTTGCTTCTCATTTATTAACTATTTTTCCTAACTAAAAAAATATTTCTTTCTCTACCATGGAAAATTATTTCAATGACAAACATGTAGCTTTTGTAGATTTTCGAATTATGAATTTTTTGTTTTTTTTTTATTTTTACTTATTCGCTCTTTGGTTCTATTTTGTGTATATGAAAGCGGTATCGATTCAACTATTGTTTACTTATAATTATTTGTGCTTCCGAGCAAATATTTCTCCTCCTTCTCCATATTTACCGGATATGCATATAATGAAATGTACTCTCTCTTGAGGATAAGGTTGAAGGCTCTTCATTGAAAGAATGAGCAGAAACCGTATAGTAAATTCCATGAACTACCATCGGAAATCTCATTAAACCGAACCGTTAAATCATAATCACGAAACCGGAACCAATAACCGTAAATCACTAAACTTAACCAACTAAATAAGGAATAATATTATCACTATTAACCTAATGAAAGTGAATCTAGTATATAGTCAACACATACGATAGTATAGCCTAGAATATATAATAATAAGATATATATAAATATATATATATAGTTAAGATATATATAATAATAGATAATAATATATCTAGATATAGATTTAAGATGCTTTAACATAAAAGATAGAAAAGACAGGAATGAGAGAAGAGAGAAGAGAATAGCAGGACCCACCAACCCACGACAAACGGCGAATTAGACAGGTGCGCTACCTGAGAAATGCACTGATGACGAAAGACAGATACAAACCGCAGGTCCATGAAGGAGCGGGAACTAACGCCACAGTCGACAGAAACCGCAACAAGGAAGTTAAACTCGAGCCTTATTGATCCCTTGATATACTCATTTTGGAATGTAGAGACCGAGCGATCCAGTCAGAAAAATATCCATTCACGTAGAGTAGCTCACGAAAAAGACGGAAAGAGAAGGAAGAAGAGAAAGAGAGATAAAGAAGAGAAGAGGACCGCGGAAACGGAACCCTTACAACTTATAGAGCTAATCTGGCACAATGTAGGGTATCGATCCGTTGGAACCAGTGGGCTCAAAACTAGAATGCCATAAGGCAGAGACCACCCAGACTTCAGAGAGTAAAAAGAAAAACAACCGTTGTGACCAATAATATTAGAATATGAAAGTCAAGGTACGTGTATGGTGGGCCAAGGCGCAACGATCTTGTAGTTGAAGAGGGGCTCAAGTCCAGTACTACTGAGAAACACATACAGAAAAGAACTGAATACGTACGAAAAGGTCTGGCGGCGCAAGCTCGCGAAAAAGCCAGGATAATGATCCACGAGAGAACAATCTCATTAAGCACAAAGCACATCTCCTATAAGAGATATCCGAGCGCAGCAACAGCACATGGACAGTACCACGAGCTGATGTTCGACAAGAAACCACAGGACACATTACATCTACTACCGACTCCAAAAAATACACACTCAGCACAGTCAATAACGGCAAGCATGCCCCGAATCACCTAGCAGTAGGAAGGAAACCAATACAGATCATTTAGATTATTAAGCTTTTACAAAAGAGAAAGATAAATGAGTTAGAAAAAAAGATTAATAAAAAAAAAAACAATTTATTTTTTCTAATAAGAATAAGATGATGAAAAAGCAACGGGGAATAATTTCCGACAAAACAGAACCATGGTTATCACATTATGAGGTGTTGGTACGCGATTGGTAGAGATGATGGAGTGATTTTTACTCCTATTTTTACGTTAAGATAGATTTTCTTATTCATTGTTCCGGTTTATGATTATCTCAGGGAAATCATTTGCAAATGTAATATGGGAAGAGACATCGGCATATCTGGGAGTAGTATAAAAAAAGAGTAACTTCTAAATATTTAAGAGCCCAACGGCAATATTGATAACGGAGGCACTCTTCCATAGAGGGAGCGGAAAATATCCGAGGCAAGTTGCAATATATACTGATTTAATTTCGAGAGAAGATAGCAATAGAATGAGTATCGCAGATAAAGCTCTATACATTACACATTGTTATTAATCAACATTGTATATATAATAATCTATATGTCTCTACAGAACTATACATATTATTATAAAAACATTATACACAGTGCGCCAATGCTCACAACGTAAACAAACCCCTTGAGCAACTTCATACCCTGCATGAAATATAATGCCCCAATTTATCTCCGATCGCCGATCCCACAAAGCCGCACAACACTTCTGAGAGAGAAGACAGATAAACAAATTAAAAATTTTACATAAGCTCAATACAAAAAGAACATAAGCGTACATGAGGACCCTACAAAAAAGTATAGTGACGAGGAACACAAGGCGATGGGCTCGACACAACAACGTGCAACCAATACCACCGCAAAGAATAAAGACAAGAAAAAAGAGAATTAAGTGTAGAACGGCATGAAGCGGTTTTCCTTTATAAAATGGAGACTCTTGAGCCAATACTTGCGTCATGGGAAGAAATAAAAAAGGAATAGGCCTGAGTGAGATATAATAATCACAGAAAGACTACTATGATTGTTATATATTCATAGAAATCCGATAAATTTGAGCAATTTTATAAATAACATTATTCGATATTTAAAGCATAAGAAGATTTTTTGAATAAAATAGACCATACCACAACTTGTTCAAAGAACCAGTTACCAGAGTGTCCTTTGGACATTGTCAGATGAGTAGCTAAGATCAAATAAACTTGAGATGAAATAAAGAAAAATTATATTCAACTTTATCGAAAAAAAAATAGAGGACAAAAAAAAATAGATGCAGACACAGAGAGACTATTAAACGGACATTTCACACAAAGGACATAAAAATAATGAGTATGAGGCGACAGCTGATAAGGTACTGGAACAAGTAAGACAGGCACCTTACCCCAGTAAAGAGAATGAATACGCATAGCTCTCCGCAAAAAACAAACAAAGCATCCCATGCGATAAATACTGTGCTACATACAGAATATATCGAAAACAGTTTATTGATACGTCGACATCTCCAGTTATATTGATCCGGTTATATAGTAGATGATCGTAATTTATTTCAGGATATAGAGACTGATCATAAATATTTTCTCTCGCATATATGAAAACTACACTATCCAATTTCACTTTACCCAGTATTTATATTTTACCAGAAAGATAGCGAATTTAACCTAATTATAATCAAATTGTAAAAAGAATAAAGGCATCCTCTTATTTATAAAGACGTTAACTTTACCAGGAACATCTCTCACGTAAGGAAATAAACTATTTTATAAAAGGAATAGAAGTTGAATTGATTGTCTTGTAGTCAGCGTTAAAGAAAATGTTATAGCTGATGCAACAAAGTTGAAAAAAAACCCAAAAATAACTGCAATCAGTGTTGCTATTGGCTAGAGTGTGACAAAAGAGTAGTAGGTTCCCTAACATTAGCTACTGCATCTAGACTAGAAATTATATCTTAGCAGTTAAATTATGCTGTATCCACCGACAAAACAAGTGTAAGTGAGAAAGGAACCTGATTCGAACATTAAAGGCGTCTGAAAAACGTTATTTACGGGTTAAAGAAAGTATAAGATGTTAGTGAAGCTGAAGGAAATCGACATGTTTAACAGTAGTCTTGGCTTAACGATAGTCAATAAATCATTCGAAGATCTCATCAACACAAGAAGTGCCGCAATAGAGAAAATATAATTAATTTTTTAGAAATCAAACCGTACAGTCAAAAAAAGACAAGAGAAAACTGAAATGACCTATAAAACGATGTTTAGGCTCTTATATGAGAAATATTAATATATATAATATAAAATATATAAATAATAATAATAAATATAAAATATATATTAATAATATATATATATTATATAAATAAAATAAATAAATAAATATATATATAGTAATTTAATAATTATAATAATATAAAATGAAATATAAGTAATATAAAATAAATAATATAATTTAATTTATAGTAATATTCATATAAATATATTTTACAATAATTATAAAAAGAAAAAAAATTAATAACATATCTATATAAATACCTTAGCAAAAAAAAAAAATAAATAATAATATATAATATAAATAATATAATAAATATTAATAATAGTAAGTAATATTAATATAAAATAATAAATATAATATAAATAATAGAGAGATAATTAATATATTAATATAACTTAATAATCTATTGTTCATATAAATATATTTTAATAACTAATAAATAGTATAAGAATATAATAAATAACGATGAATATATAACTTAATAATTCATTGTTCATAACTTAATAATCAATTGTTAATAAAATATATTTTAACAACTAATTTAAAAGAAAAATGATTAAATATACCAATGATATAACACCCGTAAATACAATTAATACAATTAATAAGAATAATTAAAATTAATATAGAATAATAAATAATATGGACAATTTTACATCTCAAATTTATATATATTACGTAGACTCTAGGCACTAAGTAAGAAGAGGAATGCTTGTCTTCTAACAAAACAAAATAAAAATTTTATATTTGACCATATAATGAAATTTGAATAATAAGAGGACCTCAATATTACCCGTTGACAACGTTCAAAATCATCGTCCAGCTGAAGAGTTCTTATATGAGTATAAACATAGAAACCATATTACAATGCAAATATCATTTAAATAAAATAAATATAAATGTATCCCTTAAGCACACACTCTCACACACACGCATTAAGTTAAGATTCACACTATGATAATTGCGGCGTGTTAGCAATATAACATTTTCCATACGGTTAGGCAAAGTTAGTTATATATTAACGACGAAACGATGAATATACCATCGATAAATAGCCAATGTACATCACTATTGGTTGTTAATAACATTTGAATTAAAACCAGAACATTTATCTCCATGACACTTATAAAATAATTATACTGATGACGAAAAATTAAAAATTCTCACTTTAACAACTGATTACTTTCGCATATTTTAATAAAGAAGAATACTTGAATATTAATTATATGATATAAATATTACCTCCTTATGCCATGTTGAAATTAATTTAATAATCCTTATAGTGGGAGTCTATTATTTGATGGAAAACCAGCTGGATGAATATTTCATTCTTTTCTTTCACGCCAATAAGTAGGAATTCTCGATTCACTATCTCTAAAGTGGGCTCAAACCGAGAAAAATTATACCATTCTTACACAAACTAATATGTTCTAAAAAATATAAATATATATTGAAGAAAAAGAAGATATAGAATCGTAGTAAAAATTATTATATAAGCTTTTCTAAAATACTATAAAAATGACAGTAAATTTTCATGGATAATAGATATTAGATTATATATAAGTGTTACGCTTCCACAACTTCTTATTACAAATCCTAATATTACTCGAAAGCTAATATCTTCTACTCTCCTTGTGATAATCAATATAATAAGCTGGTTAATAGATATTAAATTCATTTTAGTTATTTATTAAATAAAAGTGTAATATGCTTGTTTGACTACTCCTTTTTCTTGTTACGTTGATATAGATGTGTATCATGTGCTTATGATAGTAATCCTACAGGGAACGTGCACTCTATTGGTAAGTATAAATTGAAATATTAATATATATAAATACTGCTATTTACTCAAAATTATTAAATAATTATAATATGACTATTATAATATTATAATATAATATATATTATATTAAAGG
Source organism: Trachelipus rathkii (assembly GCA_015478945.1). Taxonomy (NCBI): domain Eukaryota; kingdom Metazoa; phylum Arthropoda; class Malacostraca; order Isopoda; family Trachelipodidae; genus Trachelipus; species Trachelipus rathkii. Next base: position 41,137 of record JABUQX010062008.1, read on the forward strand.
GTACCCCATGATACCTAGATGTGAATGTTACGAGCTATTATGACTTACTCTGCGATATGTAACAACTTTTCAAATAGTAAGTCTAAAGCTTCTATATAATATATAAACCACTCTATTACCATGACTTAGTGTGCCAATAATGATATTACTCCTTGACTCCACGCGATCGCGGAAGATTATAGTAGCGAGGCCCATTCCAGGCGTAATAGACGAGCTCGTCACAAGTAATTGACATCTAAATTACTAATATTACATCGGTACGCGCTAGTAGTAATAATACTCACTAACTCATTTACTATTTAATATTTTAATATTATATATACTATCAAATATTAGATATCAATTATGATATCAACCATAAGTATACAGAAATGATACTCTACATAACTATCCATATCCGATATCATGATAGCAGATAGTTAATCATAAATGAATATACGTGAATCAAGA
>JABUQX010062009.1:0-25000 GCA_015478945.1 Trachelipus rathkii
GAGGGAGTGGTGAGATGAGAGAGAGAGAGAGAGAGAGAGAGAAGAGAGAGAGAGAGAGAGGAGGAGAGGAAAGAGAGAGAATGCATGTTTTTTCGGTATATTGTTTTTTACTATTGATCCTGTTAATTGTTCTGTATGCTGCATTTGTCATCCATATCATTCTTGTTTGCTTATTCTATTTAATTAAATCTAATTATTTTATTTCTTAAGGATATTTGATGAATGATTTTCTCATAATTATATTATGTGTCTAGTTAATATTTTATAATATTTTTAAATTTTTACAATTAATGTTTTTTATTCCATTAAATCTCCAGTTAGATCTGCATATTGTGAAATTGCAGTTTCAATATAATATATTCTATATAACAAATATATATATATATATATATATACATATATATATAATATATAGTATATATAATATAGTATATTATATATATATATATATATAATATATATATATAAATATATATATAAAATATATATTATATATAATATATAATTTCAATGTATATATATATATATATATATATATAATATATATTAATACTATATATTATAAATATATTTTATATAATATAATAATATATTATATCTATATATTAATATATATGATATGATCACTGCATAATTCCTCTTTCACTAAAGGATTTAACATCATTTTATTCATTGCCTTCGATATGGAATAATGCATGAAATATTTGGAAGGAATCTTATGAACTACAGTAATATATATTATATATATATATATAATATATAATATATATATATATATATATATCATATATATATGATATATATATATATATGTAGACGTACTAAAGTTATTTATATATATGTATATAATATACATATATATATATATATTATATATACATAATATATAGTACATAATAATAAAATAATATAGTATATTATAATATATATAATATATTAATATATTATATATATAAATTATATTATATCTATATATATAGCTATATATATATATAAGTATATAAAAAAAAAATATATATATATATTATTATAATATATATATATAATATATATTATTATATATATATATATATATATATATGAATATATATATATATAATATAATAATTATATATATATTAGGATATAGATAAACCTACCGCCAAGACTCAATGAGCCCTAATTAGGGAGGCTGTGCTCAATTATCGTCAAGCAGGACGAAACCTAAGCCCGAAGGAGAGAACTAAGTGTCACATTCTCACATCCGACCTCAGTTGCGAACCTGGGACTCTGCCGTCTTTGTGTTTTGGCGAGTTGCTCTATCTTTGAGAAAACGTTTGCAATTTCATATAAGATAGTAATGTTAGTAAATACAAAAGCAAAAAAAAAACAAAAAGAAAAACAAATATACTACATTATAACCTCACATTCTATCACATATCAAAAATATATATATACAACTATTTATTAATATTTATTTAATTATTATTATTATTATATTATTATATTTATTATTAATTAATATTATTATTATTATTATTATATTATTATTATTATTATATTATTATTTTATTATTATTATATTTATATTATTATTTATTATTATAATTACATTTAAAATTAATATTAACTACAACATCACTAACACTATTATCATTAATTAACCTTATTTTTAGTCACTAATTACTTTATCATTAACTTTTAATTTCAGCACTAATCATCACTAATTTATTATTATTTAGTTATTATGTATTTTGAATTATTTATTATTATTGTATTGATTATTTATTATTATTATTATATTATTATTATTATTGATTATTTAATTATTAATAATTTATGAGTTATATATTATTATTATTCATTATAGGTTTTTGCTTTTTTCACCCTCTGATTCTTACTTATTATTCTTATCCAGTCTTCTTATGTTCTTCTTCTCTTCTTTTTTCTCTTCTTCTTATTATTATTAATTATTTATATATTTTATCTATTGTATTTATTTTGATTATTATTATTGATTATTTTTATCCCTTATTATGTATTATTATTGATTATTATTATTATATTATATATTCATGTATTTATTATTATTCATGTGTATTATTATTATTGATTATAAACATTATTAGTGTTTTTTAATATATTTTACAACTATAACTGGTACTTATTTATTATATTTATTATTTATGAAATTAATTACTGTGTCAAGTAGTTACTATGCAATTATTGTTTGTTTTCTTTTCACAGGTGTTTTAATCTGAGAAAAGGTTTTCTGAGTCCCCGTTAAAACATGCAAAGAAAATCTTCCTTTTTCCTGACTGCACCGAAATCAACCAGAGGTAGCTCCAATAATTTGTAAGGCCAGAATCATTTTAGTTATTTCATATAATTCATAAGAACGAATTTTAGTATTTTCTCTGCTTTTAATTAATATTTAGAAAAGAATTTTTTTTTATTTTCAAAAGTTAACTGAAAAAGCCTTCTTTAAAGATACTCTCTTTTTCAATTTGTAAAGATTAATTTTGAAATAATGATTGGTAATTTTGATTTTAATTTCACAATGTTCGATTCAATAACTTTTTTAAAATAACGTCTCTTCATAATATTAAAAATTTCATTGCCGAACTTCTAGAGCGACATGCTGCACGTTCAATTTGCAAGGCTTCTCTCCAAATTGTCGTACTCAAAATGAAAGGTAATAACCATGTTGTTTGTGTGGGGAAGCTCAGCGGGTCGTGCTATAGTGAGCGTATTCTTGTTGGAGTCGCGAATGTCCTCTTGCTCAATTCCTCTTTCCAATTGATTTCTCATGCTCTTGCATCTATTGCTTCTAGGCTTCAGTGCTGTTTTCTATGCGTCTATGTGGTGTGTGTGGTGCGAGCGTCCCGTGACGACATGCAAGGATTGGTGCGAGAGTGATATGGGTTGAGTTGAGTTGAAGGTTAGTGGTGTTGTGGCTGGGGGTGTTGAGTTTTTGTGGTGGGTTTTTGGGGGGTGTAGGCATTTTGTGGATGGTCTGTTGGCTTATGTCTTGTCAGTGTTTTGTATGTGTGGGTGGTGTGGGTGTGTTTTTCGGGGTGAAGAGCGAGAGAGAGAGTTTGCTATATATAGTGAGTATGAGTGGAGTTGGTTGGGTTGTTTTTGATCGTTGATGGTGTGGTATGTTGGGGTTAGTGGTTAGGTTGTAGTGGGTGTTGAGTTATGGGTGTGATTTTTGGAGGTTGATGTTATATACTATAATAATAGTTATTTATATCCTACGTTATAGATTTATATATTTTTGTGTGGTTGGTCCGGTTGTTGGTGGGGTTGTTTGTTGGGGTAGTATTAGGTATGAGATAGGTTTACTGTATTTATATATTGATTATATTAATATGGATATTATGAATTATGAATTATGAGGTTGTTTGTTTATTATAGTAGAAGGTATATGATATGAGTAAGAGTGGAATAGGGACAAATATAGTTTAAATTCTCTTCTTTGCTTAATGGGTGTGTATATATGGACATTGGGGCGAAGGGTATATTTATTTAAGTGAATTTTTGATGACCAGTACATTCTATATGGTTTGGGTAGGATTAGGGTGTGTTGGTTGTGTGTGTGTGTGAGATTGGAGGGGTTTTGAGAATGTGTATATGTATTTGGCGTAGTTGTTTGGGTATCTGCTGGTTCGTGCTGAGATGTGGGTGGGGTTGCGTTTGAGTGCGTAAGTAGTTTGTGTGTTTGGTGGTTGTGTGTGGTGGGTATTTCAATGAGTGGTGGGTTTGGTATTCAAATATTTGGCGTGATGGTTGGTATGTGTAAGGAGCGGATTGTGGTTTGTTTTGTTGTTGGCAATGGGGGTTTTCGGTGCTGATAGTAGTTGATGGTGTAAGTTTGTGGGTTTTGCGGTGGGATCTCCAATATTTACGTTGTGTCTGTGTGTGTCTCTGATACTTAGTTATGTTTTGTCTAGAAGTATGTGAGAGGAATATGCCTTGTTTCTTGAGGTGCTGTGAATGTCTGGCAGTTGGAGTTAATGAGTTGGGTACTGTGTGTGTGTGTATGGAGTAGTTGTGTGCCTAAGGTGATGTTGTTTGCATATAAGAGAGTTGTTAGATTATTTGGGTAGATGATTTGTGACGTGGTGTGTGTCGGTTATACAAGAGAGTACTAGGTCCATTCGAGGTGTGTTGTGTGGCTGCTGGTTTTTGGTGGGCGAGCCTCGTGTTTATCGTGTGGGGGTGCCTCTTGAGTTTGGTTAAGGGCGTCCAAAACGGAGATTGCGTGTTACTGTAATATTGTGGTCTATGTGTGTTTCCTGTGGTCGAAGATGTGCTTTGGTAGATGATGTAGATGTTGTGAGAGTTGCTTATATGGGTCCTTTGTTAGTCTGTCGTGGTTTGCGTGTTTCAGTATCTATATGCATTCACAGTCCCGTTCGTGGATAGAGCTGTAATTTACAAATTAAAAGTGTTTCGTCTTCTGGTCTCTAGATGGCTTTGTATATTAAATCAATGTGTTTGGCCGAAGTTACCGGGTTGTATCCAAGTACGATGGCGGATAATAATTTTATTTCTGGTGGATCTGGAAGTTGTAGGGAATGTTGGGGTGTGTCTGTAATTTTTTGGGATTTTGTTAGAGTTCTTAGGTACGGCATTTTCAATGACTCAGGTTCGATTTTGTCAGGTGTGATGCGGCTTACGCAGCATTTCTTTTGCAAGAGAAAATCTGCTAGGCTCTTGTGAAATTCTATATGTGTGGGCAGTTTTGTCGCGTGGTTATGGTTTGCATAGTTTAAGTTTTTAACTAATGGACTTTACGAAGATTTGTTCCTACATGCGATCGTGATTTTGATATTAAATATTGTGATATTTAACTTTTGCCACGTTAAATATATTATGCGGATATTGAATTACTGTTATGAAATTGTTTTAGTGTCTAGAAAATTTCCGGGGGGGGGGGCAATGGCCCCCCTGGCCCCCCCTAAATACGCCTCATTGTAATAGATTATATTGGTTTGGGTAATATGAGTAATTCATAGTATGTTATGGGTATGAGTTAGTATATATATATAAATTATATAGGCCAAGGACTTAATTAAAATAGGGAAGGATGTATAAAGATTTGTTATATTTAGGTAGTGCTATAGTAAGGTTATATTATGTGGGTTTATTATTAATATATTATATATATATATAAATATTAGATAGGGGTGGGAATTGTTGGGGTGTTTGTTTTAGGTTGTGAGTATTTTTTTATTGGGTATTGTGTACGTTTTTAGTTACGTGTGATTTATGGTTGTTGGTGTTGGGTGTAGGTTACGGTCAGGTGTGGGAGTTGTTATAATGAGGTGTATGGTTGGTGAGTGTGGTTTTTGAGGTTATGTATAGTATATATTTAGTGCTGTTTATCATATATATTATATAATTATTAATGTTATATTTATGTATATTAGGAACCGTGGTATAATAATGTGTTAGTTGAGTTAGGGGTAGTAGGGTAATAGGTGCAGTGGAGTCGTGATTGTGTTGTTTGAGTGTGGTGTTTGAGTTGTGTGTTTATATGACCTTGTTTATAGGAGTTATATATGTCATATTAATATATATTATATATATGATATATTATCATTATATAATATATATACATATTATATATATATATTATATATATATAGTATATATATATATATATAAAGTATATATATATAATATATAATATATATATATATTATATATATATATAAATATAATATATATCTATATATATATATATATATATAATATATATATACTATATATTTATATATATAATATATTATAAATAATATATAATAAGATATATATATATATATATATATATATATTATATATATATATATAATATTAAATATATATATAATATATATATATATAATATATTATATGATAATTAGGGAGTTAGGTATATTAGTGGTGATTATTTTTGTTTAAGAGTATATTTTTTTTTTGCGTTGAGTTATAGGTAGTGTGTGTAGGTGGTTAATGGAGATGTGTGTTTGTGTTGGCTTAGTGGTATTAGGTGTGTGATTGGTTGTTTGTTGTTTTCAGGTTGTGTTGTAGTTAGTTGATTCGGAGGATGTTGATTTTTTTAGGGTCGTTCTTGGGTGTGTGTTTGTTATTAGTATGTGTATTTATGTTTTGGTTAGTGTTTATGTGTTATTGTGCGTGTATTTATTTTTATGTGTTGTAGATGAGTTGTGTAGGTGGTGGTTTTAGGTTTATAATATAGTAGTGTTTATGTTAGTTTAGGGTGTATGATTGTTAGTTATGTATCTCTGTTTGTGTTTGGGTGATGCTTGTGGTATGTGGGTTTATGGTGATTTGATTATAGGGTTGTTTATAATGATTATAGTATGCTTGCGGTGTTCTTGTAGTTAGGGTATTATAGTAAGTATAGAGATTGGTAGGTTTAAGTATATATATGATGGTGTTATCCGTATTTATGTTGTGTTAGGTTATTTTGTTGTATTTGTTGTGTAGTGTATGATGTGTGGAGGGTTTGAGTATAATATGTGTTGGGAGAGAGTAATGTTGTTTGTAGATGTGGATTGGGTGTTAGGTATATATACTATACTATGTGTGAGGTGATGTTGGTTTTCGGTATATTTTAGATATTGTTTTTGGTATAGATTTGTATTTATGATGTTGGAGGTGTGTTTAGAGGTGGATTATTGTATTAGGTATGTGATTTAGTTTATTTGTTATTTGGTGGTTGTTGTGTGGTGTGTTGGTTGATGGTGATGTTTTGTTATGGGTAGTGGGGGGTAGAGGTTGATTTTAGGTTATATTTGGTGTTATGTTTGTGATGTGGGTGGTAGTGTATTGTGAGTTAGTGGTTGGTTAGGTGATTTATGTGATTTGAGTTGTTTGGTTATGGGTTGATAGTTTGGTGGGGTGTATATATATTATGTAGATTATGTTATGGATTGGTGAGGTATTTGTGTTTTGTGTGGGGTTTTGGGATATATGGATTTTATGTTTGGTGTTTGTAGTGTTATGGTAGTGTTTATTTTATTGGTTGTTGTGGTGTGATGTATACTTGTGGATTCTGTGGTATTGTGAGGTGGTTTTATATGATTGTACGTGTATGTATTATGTATATATATATATATATATATATATATATATTAGTATATAATATATATATTATCTATAAATAATATAATTATATATATTATTATTTAGGTTGGTGTATGTGTGTGTGTTCTAGTTGGAGTTATTGTGAGTTATAGTGGGTTATTTTAGTTATATTTAGGTTAGGGTTGGTTTAGGTTGTTTGTTATTGTAAGGTGTGTTGGTGTGGTTGTGTTAGTTATTTTTAATATGTTCGACAATAAAGAGGATGTTTGTTTGTGTGTTGGTGTTTAAGATAGCTTAAGAATAAAGGGGCATGAAGGGGATCCCTTAATATGTATGTATTTTATTATTGGTGTAGTGTGGTTAGTTATATGTGTGTATTTAGTATTATTGTATTATTTATTATATATATATTGGTGTAGTTTAGTTAGGGTGTAGGTGTGGTTAGGTGATTATGTTATTGTTGATATGATAGTGTATGTATTGTTGTTATGTTTGTTATTATTTGCTTATGGGTGGTGGGTTAGTTTAGTATGTGTAGTTGTTGTGCGTGTGGTTCGGTGTTTAAATTTATAATTTGCGTGGTTTTAGAGGTGGAGTTAAGTTATGGTGATGTTTATGATGGTGTGGGGTTGTGGGGTATGGTTGTATGTGTGGTTGTTTTTGTTGTGATGGGTTAGGGTTTGATGGTGTTTAATTGGGGGTGTGTATTGTAGTTGGTGTGTGTCTGTATTTATTGGGAGTTTGTTTATGTTTTTGGTATTGGTGGTTTTTGTATGTTAGGTTCATTGTTGGTAGTTGGTGTGGTTTAAGTTTTATGTGTTGTGAGTTTGTGTTGTTTTTGTGGTTGTGGTGGGTTGTATTTGTTTTGTGTTGTGTTGGGTGTAACAATAAAAGAATTTGAAGGATTATAGTTGGAGTTGTTGTGTTTTAATGAGTGGGTGTTAGTTTAGTAAATATAGTAGTATATATTATATTTTTAGTTATGTGGTGGGTGTATAGTGTGTAGCTATTGTTGTTGTGGTTTTGTGCTGTTTGATATGTGGGGTGTTGGGGTGATCTTGTTGTGTGGGGTGTTATATTGTTTATTTGTGGTTTTGTGTGGGTTGTAGGGGTGTTTAGTTGGAGTATAATGGTGTGAAGTTGAAGGAGTGTAAATGAGATGTGTGAGAGAGATGCCCATTAACGGCTGTCGTGTGTCGGTTTCTGTGTGGTGGATGGATATGTCGGTGTTGGGTGGTTGTAAGTTCAGGAGAGAATTGAGAGAGATGTGGGAGAGATGGGTCATTTGCCTGTGGATATATTCTCAAGTATTTGCCTTATGAGTTAGGTTGTTTGTGGTTGTGGTGTGGTCTTTGTGTTGGTTTTGGGTTTTTGTGGGTTGGTGTTGTGGTGTTTGAGGTACGTGTTATGGTTGTGTCGGCACGTGTTGCTTATTATTTTTATTTTATTAATTTATTTGTTATTTTGTGAGGTGTTTTTTTTTAATTTTGAAATTATTGTGATTTTTATTTTTTTTTTATTTTTCTATTTATTTGGTTAATTTTTATTTTATTTTTTTTATTATCTTTTTTGTTCTTTTTTTTTTTTCTTGTGTATGTGTTTTTTTTTTGATTTTTTTTTTATAGTTGTTGTTATTTTTATATGTTTTTTTTTTTGTTATGCTATTTATTTATTTATTTTTTTCATTAAAAAGAAAAAAAAATTATTTACTATTTTTTATATTTTTTTCTGTTTTATTCATTTGTATATTTTTTATTTTGTTTTTTTTTTTTTTTTTTTTAATTTTTTTTCTCTTTTTTCTTTTTTTTTTTTTTTGTGTTTTTTTTTTGGTCTTGTTATAATTTATAATTTTTTATTATTTAATTTTATCTTTATTTTTTTTTTAATGTTTATTTTAATATTTTTTAATTTTTTTTTTTTCTTTCTTTTTTTTATTTTTTTTTTTATTTTCTTTTTTATTCTTTAATGTTTTTTTTTTTGTAGGTGAGTGGGTTTTGGATGTGAGGGTGGTGTTGTCGGTCTGGCGTTTCGTATTGACTATAAGTTGGTGTATGTGTTATGGTTGATCATTCAATTAGTGCCGAAGAGCATCTCTTCCAGCTACGCGGGACGTCCGGGGTGTTCCGTTGCTAGCATGCTGTCAATTCTGATTTGTCTGGTGGCTGGGGTTGTCGGCATAAGGTGATCTAAAATCAGGGCGCTGTGGTTGGCGGCGGCCGTTGTCGCCTCTGTTGGAGCGTGGGTTGTTGTGTGGTTTTGGGGGGGGGTGCGTGGTTTGTTTGTGTGGGTCATGCTCGGTGTGCCTTGTGTGGTTTTGGCTTTTGTCGTGGTGTTTTGTGTGTGTCGGGTATTTGTGTTGGTGTTGTTGCCGTTGTGGGTGGGGTGTGTATGTTTTGTGTGCGGTTTTTTTTGTGGGGGTGTGTGTTTCGGTTGGTGGTTTGGGGGGGTGGTGTTTGTTGTTTTTGGGTGGTCGTTGGTCGGTGTGAGTGTTGGTAGGGGCGGGGTTGTTGTGTTTGGCTTATGTTGAGTTTCGAGTACTTAGCTTTAGTTTGTAGAATTAGGTGAGTTAAGGGCGTAGAAAATTTAACACATGAGGATGCACCTTCTCGATTTAATTCCCAAGATTTTTTTTTAGAATGGAGATAAGTAGAGGAGGTCGAAAGCAATCTAATTTTTGCAAATTTGGTGGTGAGTGGGACAGTAAGAGGTGGCTTAAATGGGTTGGGTAGATGGCGTATAACCTTGGGTTGCGAGTGCTCTTTCGTCTGATTTGTAATTAAATCGTATTTAATGTTGGCAAATGTTTGAGATGTCGGGATTAAATTGATATTGGGTGTGTTGTTTGGGCGGGGTGGTAGGTGAAAAATGTCTCGTTGGAAGTTTTGTGTGGGGAGAGACGAACGAATGTGGTTTTCTGGTGCTTTTTTGTTATTGCATAGGGCGGATCCATCGAATATAGAATGCAAATTGTTAGTTCAGTGGGACTAAGGAAGACTACTTTAAATAGCATAGATGTCAAAGGCGAGTTAAGCCTAGTACGTCGACTGTAGTGTGTATAAGAGACACGCAATGAAGCACGTGGGAGAATTTCTGCAGTGAGCAGTGTGTGGTATCATTGATTTGGTTAATTTGATGACTAGCGTATTTGTCGGCGGGTTAACAAGGTTACGCAAATTTTTCAAAACATAGAGGTTCTAAGCGGAGTCAGGGAGTTTATATGGGTGGAAAATTTAAACCTGTTACTTCAAGCCCCCACCTCCGCCTCCATCGAATCCCGGAAGAAAAAGTTCAACGGGCGAAGAGGAATCTTATTTCATGTCGAACGTTAGGACAACAAAGAATGATAAAGGAAAAAGAATCAATCAAAATTGTAAAGAAATAATTATCAAATCTATATAGCGACATCTGTCAATTTTCGGAGATTTTCTAGTTATGAATGTATAGGATATTTTTATAGTATGTTTAATGTTAGGAGATAAAAAAAATAAAAAATTTAAATCATGTGAAATATGTGTGATGTAATTGAGAAAACAACCTTTATAATTCTTTTTGTCATTAATTTTTTTAATCAATAATAATGATTAATAATAGTAATATAAGTGATATAATAATATTACTTAATTAATGATAATATATTACTATATTGAAGACTCATAATAATAATAATGAAATCAATAATAATAATAATAATAATAATAATAATAATTAAAATAATAATAATAAAATTAAATAATAATAATTAGATTGATCTTAATGTTCTCTTGAACATTGGAGTGGAGAGAATAAGAATAAGAATAAATAAGAAGATAATAATAATTAATGAAAATAACCAATAATAATAATGTATAAAAAGAATTAATAATTGTTTACTAAAAGGTTAATAATAACTTGCCCAGATTGAATAATATAATAAAAATAATTAATTAATAAAAATAATAATTAATTCACTAGTTTAATTAATATTAGAGATAATAATAATTAATAATTAATAATATATTAATAATATTAATAAGAATAATAATTAATAAAATAATGGAATAAAATAAAATAATAATAATAATGAATAATAATAGATAATAATAATGAATTTATATTTAATATGATAATAAGTAATTAATTGAGATGAACATCATAATAATAATATTTAACCCTTAACAAATACATCACCCAGTAATAAAATATGAATATAATATAAAGAAGTAATGATTGTATACCAGGATTTGATAATTGATGATTTTTTGCTCGCGATAATTAAGTTTATTGGGTATACAATATCTGTAAGAACCGGGAGGAAGCGCGTAGCAGGTTCGGAGAGTATGTTGGTAAGGTTGGGATGACAACATCTGTGATGTTAAACTTTATTATGAAGTATCGGTTTGAAATAGGATAGGTAACTATAGTTTGCTGTGCGGTGGTGGAGATGTTATTGAGAGTATTTAGAGTGAGATCCTGGCCACCTTGATGAAGCAAGGGCTCCGCTCTCAGCTCCACAATGGGGTGATTTTGGTAATCTGGCGATGAGTCTCCACTTTTCACTCGGCGAACAACTCACGTATGAGTGATATGAGAACGGTTTTATCAAGTGTACTATAGTCAGAAGTTTATGGGTTCTGTGAATATTGTAACAATTAGGGGAACATAGATAGTAACATACAATACTTAGAACTAGAAAATGAAAAATTGATAAGATGAGTAGATTCAGCATAATTGATAATTATTTAATTCTTCTTTTAAGGTTGTTACTTCTGTTTTAGAGAATGATATTAACACAAGAGCCAGATTGTGTTACTAAAAAGGTTATGGAAAACAATCTTTGTAGTATTCGAAAGTGCATGAAATTAACGTAGGTATTATACGGGTAAATCTTAACATCTGGTGTAAAACTTATTTATATGTTGTATTAATAATAAGGAACAGAACTCTTTTGAACACCACTATTGATAATGATGCATATGGTTCAATTTCATAAGTGTAATACCGCAAATATGCACAGTATTTGGTCTAAGTGTAACATTAAATATCCTTAATGATTGTTAATTGAGGTGTAGCGCGGTTATTTAGTTGATAGTTGAATCTTGACGGGAGACAAAGTTTCGATTTGTTTGCAGATGGAAGTATGAAGGATGTTAAGTAGTAACGTATATTAGGATACTAGAAGATTTTAGTGGTCTGATCCGGGGTGGTGGGGTGGGTGTTTTTCTGTTTGGGTGAGAGTTATAGGTGAGGTTGCTGCGGAGTGGTGGTCAGAGATGAAAGAGCATTGGCCCTGGTGGGAAATTCTGTAGTTGTGTCCTGTAGGTTATCTCTGTCCTTTTATATTGTATTGGTCGCTTGTCATTGGTTTGTAGTGTATTTCAACGTTATGTTGTAATGGATTATTTTAATTAGTGTGTAGTTTTTGTGGTCAAGAAATTGTAAGTGTTATTCGCCTTATGGTGGTCTGGGTGGTGTGTTGAACGTTATTGTATCTAGTTCTTCCGATTACGGTAAAGCTGGGACTCGGTGTGTAATATTTTTAGGTCGATTTGGATGTTGATGTGTCCGGTCGTGTTTGTCTGTGTTAGGCTGTGCGGTTTGTTAGAGTGGTTTAGTTTAAGATTTGTTTCTTTACATGTGGGTTGTAAAAGTAGTGGTGTAGTTGGTGGCTGTTTTGGTTTGTGGTGTAGGGAAAGGTGCTTCTTCTCTGTAGAGGAGTTGGTTGTGTGGTTGGTGGTGGGCAATAATATTGATAGGTACTATTGATATATGAGTTTGATATAGTGATATGAGGTTTTAACGTTAGTATTATGATTATTATATGTGGTATGTAGTAAGGTGCGGGATGAGGAGGGATGGTAGGAGTTAGAGTGGTGTAGGGTGAGGTTAGGTTGGATCGATTGTATATCTTTGAGGTAGTTAATAATGTTGAGTTAGTGGTATATTATATTTATATATAGTTAGTGTGTATTAGTTGTATATTATTATATTTGATATTGAGGTGATGCTAGGTGTAGTTTGCTGTGAATTATTTGTTCGTGTGAAAACGCGTGCTGAACATTTCGTTAAAAATTAGAGCGGTATCCGTCTGCGCAAGAAATGTTTGGTCCTTGTATTTGTTTTGGGGGACGTGTTGGGATTGAAGTGCCTGCAGGTCATTATTTATGCTTGCATCTCGAGAGAGGAATTCGTTAGTTTGATGCGTGAGAGGTGTAGCATTTAGTGTGTTTAGGTGAGACGAAGTGTTAGTCAGATAAAGAATGAGGGGCCGATATGATTTAATGGATAAAGCCAGAGAGAGAGATTTTTTGAGAGTGAGTGAGTTAATTTTTTTGGAAATAAAATTTTCTCAAGTTATTTCCATGTTGTCTTCATAAATTGAGAGAGTTCGATAGTAAGTAACTGATTTCTTCCGTGTGATGTATTTATTTTAAGTGATTGGATGAGTGAAGTATCATACGAGTTTGTAAAAGAGAGAGTTATTGTTACTTTGTTTTTTTTGTGTTATGTGTAATATTAATTGGGTTTTTTTCTTCTTTATCTTTTTTTTCTTGTGAGTTTCCTTAATACGATCATAGAGTTTATTTTTAAATTGTTTTGTATTTTATGTTAGTTAGTTGTTTTTTTTTGTTGTTTTTGGTATTTTTTTTTTGTGAGTGTGTTTTTTTCTTGGTATTGAATTATTGGGTCACTAAGATGGTATATAAGCATTATTTTCACTAGGAAAAATACAAATAAATTATTTACTTATCATAACTTCTTTATTTATCTACCACAATTAGCTTTACTTTGTGTACATTGAGGAGTGTGTTGTTGTTTTTTTAGTCTCATTTGTTGAGAAATAATAAAAATCTGCGTGGAGAGTAGTTTTGTGTCTCTTTGTCTTCTGAGTTTAAATGGTTTATGAATGGTTGTATTTTTCACCGGTGCGGTATGAGGTGATAAAAGATAATGACATGAAGCGGGTGATTGGTTAAATAACCCCAACTCTCCCCGTACATTCAGTATTACCTTTTTTAAGATGCTCTTCCCATTTATACATGATCGTGTTTCGACCAATCAACGAAATTCCAAAAAATAATGAAAAAAGAGAGTGGTTGTCTCAATAGTGATATGATATTATCGTATGTATATGGTAGTATAGTTTGTGATTGGTATTGATTATTAGGTAGGTATGTTAGGTGTGTAGATTTGTTATTGTATGGCGTGTTGTTTTTTTGGTTGATTCTTTGTAAGTGTCATAGGTTTGTGTAGTAATTTATGGATCATACCTATTATATATATATATTATATACTTAGTTGTTGGTGGGTATAGGAGGTTTTAGTTGGTTATGGTTATTGCGTTAGAGCCAGGTTTCTCTCCAAGCCTTTCACTTGGTAGTTGGGTTGTGGTATTACGCGAGAAGATGTTTTGTATATATATATATATATATACCCCAAGGAGCTAGAGAAGAGTTATTCCTGTCTGGACGGTTGAGTGCGTATATATATAATATATGTGCAGTCCTATATGAGAGAGAGAGAGAGCTATATATGAGAGAGCCAACGTGGACTAGGCGAGTGTGTGTGGTATTATGAGAGAGCATGAAAGATCGTAGTGCGTCATCCTTTGAGGTATTGGAGAGTCAGTATATTGTATATATTCTATATATATATAGTTATATTTAGTGGTTTGTGGGGTTTGTATATTCATTGATTGTGGAGCTATGGGAGTTTATTATTATTTAGTATTATATATATATATATATATATATATATGGAGTACTGTATAGGAGGTTTATTGTTGCGGTGTTTTTGTTTTTATGTTTTACTATAGGTATATGTAATTATAATTTAGTGTGGTATGTGGTCATTTGTTAAATTTGCAGTAACGTGGTCCGACAGTTCAGTTCCTTTGGTAGATTTTGAGCTCTAAGAGTGTGTGGTTTGGAGCACTAATACATTGTTGACTCTTAATTGTGTGATTGCCTTTTGGTTGGATAATCTGGATGTTGTAATGTGGCAGAGTTGTTGGGCACTGGCGAGGAAGTTTCTATTTTGTGTGTGAGCGTGCCTTCCTTTATTTTCTTAGATGTTTGAGGTTAGTATTGTTGGTATGTGGCCTTGTTGTCGTTGCAATACTATTGATTGTAGGTGTGTGATATGTATGATGGCTCCCGTTCCCTTTCTTTCAGAGTAGCGTCTCTATCATAGATTAATCCTTTACAGCGTTTTTGTTTTCGATATGCAGGCAGATAGGCGGTGATGCCCTTTTAACGATATCTGAGCACACTGTGTAGATGAAGATTGTTTAGTTTAAAAAAAGGGGGAAAAAATCTCGACATGTAAAGTTAACTGCCCCTTTCGGTGTGAAAATTTTTCTTCCCTTCTTCAAATTAATTCCTCTCTACTTTATTTTGCCTTCCTTTTATATGATCTTCGTTTCATCAGTTTACCGCCCTTCTCTTCTTTATGGGTCCGAATAAAGACGAAATGCTCGAGCTAACAACTTCACATCACTTCGACTCAGCCCAGACCGAAGCTCTTCCGGTTTCTTGAGACCGCGATTCAAACGCGTTGCTACCTCTTTTCTTCTTTTTCTACAATATTCTATATCTTGACAACAAGAAATCCTTTTCCAATAATAAGTTATAATTATAATGGTATTGGGAGGTTGGTTGTGGATTGTGGTGGTGTATTTGTTTAGTGTATCATATTTGGGGGTTGGTGGTTTGGTTGGGATATTGTGAGTGTATATGGTTGGGTGTGATAGTGTGTTATGTATTAGTAGGTATTTAGTGTTGAGAGGTTACTGAGTAGTTGAGATTGTGTGTGGAGTGTGGTATTTATATTTGATATGGGTTTGTAGTTATTTTTGTTATGTTTATATCTGGGTTTATAGATACATTTTAAGCGTAAATTTTCAATAAATAAAAAAAAATAGATATATATATACATATTCCTTGTATAATATATATTATATTGTGCTACTTTAGTCTTATGATAGTATATATTGTAGGTAGTATTTATAG
This sequence comes from Trachelipus rathkii, assembly GCA_015478945.1. Lineage (NCBI taxonomy): Eukaryota > Metazoa > Arthropoda > Malacostraca > Isopoda > Trachelipodidae > Trachelipus > Trachelipus rathkii. The sequence continues at coordinate 16,068 of JABUQX010062009.1, forward strand.
GTGTTGCAATACTATATGGGTATAGATTCTTTTGGGAGTGATAATAGCTATGTCTAGATGGTGATGTGTGTGGGGTGGTGAACTTGTAACGGTGGGGTTTTAGTTTAGTGTATGGTGTGTTTATGATAGTTAGTTTATTGTTAGGGTTTTGTGTATCGTGGGTGTCTAAAGACTGGGTGTTTGCGCGTGGTCTGTTACCTTTATATACCACATACACCATAGCATAACATCAGCATGGTTGTGCTTAGTTTCTTGGGTTGTGTAGTGGGGGTTAGTAGTGTGTGTTTTTGGTGCGTGTGATGCTGGAACGATGGTTCGATTATGGGTTTGTTGAGATTTGTTTGTTGATAATATAAGATAGCATAGAGTCGTAGCCGGTGTGGGAGTCGATTGGTGTGGTTCTATTAGATGGGGTCTGTGAGTTGAGATTTGATGCGTTGGATAGTAATTTGGTGGTAGTGGTGTTATTGGTGTTGGGCTGTGTGTGTTGGGTGCGTATTTGCTCTCTCTATCGGTGGTCTCTGGTGTCAGACGGTTGTATGGGGGTGAAAGAATTCGCGTTGTGCTTTGTTCGTATATGGTGGGTGGCGTGAATGTGAGGAGTTGGTCTCTTGTTAAATTTTGGTTGTGTGCTGTGTTGATGGGTGTCTTGGTGTCTGAGGATAGCATTTGTGTCTGCAGATTGGCTTTTGCTGTTTATGCCGGGTTTTGGTGTTTGTGGATGTCAAATATCATGTAGAGGTGGAGGAGTTATGTAGCTCATTATTTTGTTAGGCAATAGGAGGGCTTAGAATACATTATGGCCTTAATTGAATCAGATAAACGTATATTTGTGATTTCTCTGGACTGAGTGGCAGAAAGACGCCATACCTAAGTCAACCTACCGTGTGGTTTTCTTTGGCGGTAGCTCGTCACCTCCTTGAATACCTCGGTAAGTTTCTAAAAACACCTCTCTGAACGCCCTCGGAAAGAGAGCGCGAGCGAGATCAATAAATAAGCCCAGAAAGTTAAATAGACGAAGAGAGTCTGCGCTTAACCTATTTTTTGTGTGGTTGCCTTCGGGTCAGGGTGAAGTTCGTGTGTACGCGTTGAATACATCGCTTAAGAAGACATCACCTGTCCGTACCATCCAGTAACAGCTAGAGAGGGAACTCGGAAATTCTAGGAAATATACTCTCTGGTCTTGTTCTCTGATATGCATAAGGTATGAGAGTGAGGCGGAAGAAAGTTAAAGGTGACAACGGTGGAAGAAGCATCCCGTCGTATATATTGGTATATGAACCGAACGTCCACCAACACTGTTAAAAACATCGGTATGCGGGTCGCTTATTTTGGCGCAGCGTGAGATAACTTGTCTTAGGGCGATTATGGTTATCTCGCCATTCCTATCGTCTCTGTCTACGTGTCGCGTCTAGGGGATAGGGTACGTGCGCGTGTCTAGTCCTACTCAAAAAAGACTAAGTAGACTCCTCCTCTTTGCAATCAAGTACGGGTGGTGGTGTTGCTTATGTGCTCTTGGGGTGAGGCTTGGGTAGGACCGAGATATATATGTTATGTGTTTTGTTGGATGACTTCTGTCTGAGAGCTCTGGCTGGTGTTTGTGGTATTTCTGCATGTAAGTATGGGAGTTTGCGACACTATCCGTTGCGGAGTAGGTCAGTAAGGTGAGCCGTGGATATGGTCTCTGATCGTATGTGGCAGGTGTGTGCTTGTAGAAGTACTAGCTCTGGAATGGTAGTGGGTTGTATTTGAGGTTGGGTTGTGGAGTTTGACATCGGCGAGGGCCTCGATTTGATTCATATGGAGGGATAGCCTTATGTTTTCTTTGGGTGTCTCATAGTACGTTTGAGCGGGCATTCGTTGGGTTGTGGATGTGGTAGTTGTTGTGGGTGGTGTCTGCACTCTGTTTTGCACGTTGGGGGTGCATTGTTCTCATTTAAGGTTAGCGTTTACATTATGACAGGTATAGTGTGAGGTTCGAGTATGTCGGGCTGGGGTGTTGTGGTTTTGTGTGGATATGGGACGTTGGATCTTTGATGTTTGTTAGAGCTGACATGTGTGTGTATAGTTTGGTGAGTGACAAATTTAGGGTTGTGAGTTATTGTGTCAGTCTATGTTTGGGCTTGGTTGGTTTGGTCGTTCCTTCTCAACTTGGACGATATATGTTTACGGATATATTGTCTTGCGCGCAGATTATGTGTGTATTTGTATATTATATATATATATATAGCTGCGTGTACTGAGTGTTCATTAGTTATTGTATGTTTTTTTCAGAAGTTCTGGTTTTGGAGTGCTTATATATTATTATATTTATTTTATGTCTCAATAATTTGTTCTTATTTATCGTAAATTAATTTTGTTATTAAATATTTAGGTAATTTTAATTTTTGTTACTATATTGTTTTTTTGTATTATTATATATTGTTCGTCACAGATACGTCAATCTGGACGGGCCTGAAAGACCTGAGTAGCAGATTAATTCTGTGATATAAGGTAGCGGGTGAGAGGCAGGTAGTTTGTGTGTAGGTCGATCTGGGGCCCCACATATAGTGGTTGGGACAAGTCTCTTGTTCAATTAATACTACGAGCAGTGAAAAATAAAAAAAAAAACGTATGTATGCGGGTGGGCTTGGGTTTGTGTGGTGGGCCCCCCCCTTTGTTTGGGTTGCGGCCCCCTATGGTTTGGCTGGGGCCTACAAACTCATACGTAGAGAACTCTGTGTCTTGGCTTGGAGCTTTCTTAGCCTAGAGGGAGGGGCAAGTTAGTTGTTGGTCGTATGGATGAAAAGGGAGAAACAACTGAATACGTTGTCGGTGTTGGCGAATCGTTCCCTCTGTATGTTCGAGTCTACGTTCCCATGAGGTCCTGGCAGGTATAATGTTCTTAGTATGGTGTTGGGGTTCGTGCCGCAGTGTTCTGGGTGAGCTTCAGTGTGCTTCCTGAGGTTCTGTCTCGAATCGATTATTGAACGTGTGGAAGATGAAGATTGGAAAGTTCAGATGTGAGAGAAGGGTGAGGAACCCTGGTGTGGGAGACCATTAGCCGTTCCACAGTCTCCTTATATTCGTAAGATTGTTGAGGTAAACGATTTGGATACAGTGCCTTACCGACGCGTGTAGTCTTATGTTGCGCCCAGATGTGGAGGTGAGTGGTGCTCGATTCGATGAACTTGATCTTCTTGGGTTCAAAGATGAAGCGGATGATTGGCGTGGGGGTTGAAGTGGTGTTAATGATTATAACAAGTTGGTGAGATATCTTCTCTCCACGTAGAGTGGATCGTGGTTCTGTCGAGGTCTCGAGGTTTAGCGTGATGGTGAGAGCGTGATATGGTGTTATTGTGAAATTCTTGCTTCCGCCTTTTTGAGAGGTAAAGACAATCTGGTTGTTGTTGTTTGCGTTGTCGTTGGAACGGTGATAATGCTTTTTGATCGATAGTATAGTGTTTGTATATTGAACCATGATTCAATCTGGAAAGGAGGCATTAATGAGGATAGATGATCTCTCCGAAAAGCTTAGTTTAGCTGGTATTACTACAGCAACGGCAACCGTCAAAGTTTCACATGAAAGGGAAGACTTAATGCAAAACATAACAGCCTGCTCGACTTCAAGTCAAATATGGTGAAACAGGCAGGTGGGAAATTGTCTCTGTCTGTTCTCAATAGTCATTTTCGCTGTATAATGCCTTAGATACAACAGGAGTAGCTATTGCTAAGTACTCGCGGCTTTTATGTAGCGTGGACATGTAGGGATAGGAAACAAGCATTACAATGTAGCAATGGGGCGGATGACTGCCGGGCTGCAGAGATTTCTTACTCTAGCAAAGAAAAAGTTCGTTGCATGGGATTCTTCTCGGTATACCAAAAGAATGGTCTGCTGTCCAGCCTTCCTTTCATATATTAAGCTGGGGTCTCAAGGAAAATTTTGTCGAAATGTCAGGGAAGGAAGGAATTTTGTTTGGAACGAGAGCCTTTTTAATGTTCGACTTGTGATACGAGACGAATTTACTCTTAAGATTGAGGTGAGTGCAAAAGGTTAGATAGGTATTTTTGTGGGTGTTCAACGAAATTCGGACAACTTGTTAAAGATCTCGTGCGACGTGTTGTGTTCCCCTCGATGCCTATTTTTGCTTTTGTTGCTGGATATTTTCGTGTTGGTTCTTCGAGTGTGTGTGTTGATCGATACAAGGAGAAAGATTCCGATCAGAATTATCCTGTTATGGAACATAATGATATTCAGGGCCGTTTGGAAATGTAGAGCTATGGCTAGCTGATTATGTCTCTGCTGGTCTTTGTGATAGAGATGCTGCGGAGACTTACTTACAAGAAGGCAACCAAAATGAAAAGATTCTCTGGAAGCCACCACTTGATCTCTTCCACACCGAACCAACTGACAGTTATTCATGTATCAATTTAGACTCTTAGAATGTATGTCCATTTATCAATTTTAAAATGCACTTTTCAATGTTGTTTTGGCATGATGAAATTTAAAATGGTAACTTTTACGTAAACTCCGTTAAAAATTGACATTTTTCTCACCTAGATTTGTAGTATATAATCACTTATGAGAAACTTTGGTCGTATGCGTTTTTCTTACCGGATCAAAATTAGTCAGATTACAACATAAGAGTTAAGAAACATTCCCAAACTGATATCTTTCTGTGCCGCAGTTTTTGTGGTTTTTGGGGTGTTTGGGCTGGGGGGTGGGTTGGTGGGTGTGGTTGGGGTGGTGCGTTGGGGTGGTGTTGGGGTGTTGTGTTGGTTTGTTTGGGTGTGGGTTGTTTTGGTTGTTTGTGGTGTGTGTGTGTGCGAGATGTTGTTTTATTTATGATTAGTATTGTGGTTAATGGTTAGCTAGGTGGATGAGGTGCTGGGCCTGTAACTTCTTGCCCCAGGGCTTGACGAGATAATGGGTGACTGTACATCACTGTATATATGTATATATAGGTATTATATATGTTATTATATAGTAGTATATATATATATTATATATATATATATATTATATATATATCATATATCTTATTATATATGTATTATAATATATTTATATAATATATATAGATATAATATATAAGGTGTTATATATATATATGCTTATATAAATGTAGATTTAAAACTAAGATTTTTAATAATATTATAATTATATTAGTCTGATATCATATTCTATATCGTATATCTTATATATTATATGGTTGGTATGTGAATTATATATATATATAATATATATATATTATATATATATATATATATATATATATATATATATATATATATATATATATATATAATATATAAGTTATAACTATCATCTAATAATATTTTCTAATATTATATATTATATATTATATATATATATTATATAGTAATTGATAGCTAAATAACTCATCTCACATCTTTGAATTACTATGTATTCTTATAGTAATGATAATAATTCATCATAATTTTATTTCTCATTGAGAATCATCCATACAAATAATGAAGTTAATTCCTATTATTATCTTAACAAAATAGATGGACATTTTTTCTAATTTAAAATCAATGATTATATAATAAACATAATCATTATTAATACAATTTTAATTTAATTATAATTAAATTACAGTTTCATATATTTTGAAAAACTTTTATTTATCCACAGTAAAACTATAAGAACCATGAATAAAGTTTATTTTTTTATTTTTTTCAATTTTTGAAACTATTTTGTTTAAATATTATATTAAAAATTGTTAACATGGAATTAAATTAAGTAGTCATTGTTGAAAAGATTCCTTAAAATAGTTCTCAAAACTATTCAACAGTTATGAAGCAATAATTTATAATAATAATAATAATAATAATAATTAATAATAATAAATCAATAATAAATAATAATAATAATTAATAATAATAATAAGTATAAAATAATAATAAAATAATATAATAATCATATCAATAATAATAATAATAGATAATAATAATAATAATGTAATAAAAAATAATTATAATAATAATAATAATAATAATAATAATAATAATAATAATAATAATAATAATAATAATAATAAAAATAATAATAATAATAATAATAATAATAATAATAATAATAATAATAATAAATAATAATAATAATAATAATAATAATAATAATAATAATAATAATAATAATAATAATAATAATAATAATAATAATAATAATAATAATAATAATAATAATATATATAATAAATAATAAAAAATAATAATATGAATAATAATAATAGATAATATAATAATATAATAATAATAATAATAATAATAAATTAATAAATCAATAATAATAATAATAATAAAATAATATAATAATAATAATAATAATAAAAATAAAAATAAAAAAAAATAAAAATAATATTAAATAATAATGAGAAGAATAATAAGTAATATGATAATAATAATGAATAAGTAATAATAATAATAATAATAATAATAATAATAATAATAATAATCATAATAATAATAAAGCGCAGAATTCTTTAAAGCGGAAAATGTTTTGCTTGTTATAATAATGGAAATAAAAAAGTATATATAGTTATTATTTTAAAGCATTATTTTTATATTAAAGATTCTACCAACCGAAGGGGCTTCTGATCTCCCAATAACTAATTAAAAATATTAATATACATGCTTATGTATTATAAAATTACAAAAATAAAAATATTTATATACATGTTTATGAATTCTGCAGTTATAATAATAAAAATAAAAATATTAATATACATATATATTATTTATGTGTTCTACTGTTTCCCTTCCAAAATATGGAGATCCTCATTATAGGTAGTGTGGCGAGCTATATGGTTTGGTTACTAGAGCGTATAGTGCGAGTTTGAGAGGTCAAGATTAAATATGTCCAATGCAAGATATCATCTTAAATCTTAATAATAGATTATAAAACTCCATGAGTGGATATGTTTGAGTAGAGAGAGGAGAGTGAGTAATTGAGTTATATTGTGGTTTGTTTGGGTGGTTATGTGGGGGTGGTATGAGGAGGTATGTATTTTTATTTAGGTAGTATTGTATCTATAGAGTATATGGCTTCTAGCATATTAATGATATATTTATATTATGTTTTTGTAATGTTATTAATTATAATATGTATATTATATATTTATATATAGTTATATATCATATATCTTACTATATATATATAATACTATTATATATATATATAAGCTCATTGATAAAATTACTAAAAATATATATATATATATATACTGTGTATATTAATATATATTTATATATATGATATATTAATATATATATGATTAATATATATAGTATATATATTATATAATATTATATAAAGTTTATGTAAGTTTAAGTAGGATATCTATATAATTATTATAATATATATAATATATATATAATATATATGATATATTATATATATATTATAATATATCTTATATAGATATATCATATATATATAATATTAGTTATTATTTTATTAAAATAATTATTATTAACATTAATTTTCTTTTATACGGTAAAACAACATTTGAAACAGTTTTATATTGCTTTTTTATTTCGCTACCCCTTCTATACTGGTCCTTAAATTCATTTGGCACTGAAAGACAAGTAACTGAACTTCAATATTGTGATGCTGTAATTAACGTTTTTAAGTATTATAGTTTAGCTTAATTTATCGCTTTCTAAAATTTGATGGCGACTAACAAGATAAAGGGATAAAAATAAATTTTAATTAGTGAGTTTTGCTTTGTAACGGTGGAATCATATTATATGAATAAAGAATTTGAAAATTTGTGGAAATGGGCTTTGTTTGAATTTTCGTTTATCCGTTATGTGAATACACGAAGAAGAAGACATGGCATTCAACATTTAGTTCTATATATCTAAGTGAGATGTAAGTTGAGTTTATTCCTGAAGCATTTTTGTGAGTGTCTATCACAGCAATGTATTGACAATTGTTGTCTCATGTCTGAATGGTATGACGGAGATCCGGATTTCTTTTGATGATAAATAAAGAGTTGTTTGTTCACAAAAAACTGTTTTTAGAATGTGTATATAGGTAAGTGTTTAACATAAATATTTATAAAATTTCTGAACGTATTAACGGAGAGAATATGATACGTATATATATACTATAGTAATATATATATTATATATATAGTTATTATAATAGCACTAATATATATAATATTTATATATTATATATATAATTATTATATTTATATTGTAGGTGTGTGTGGTGTGGCATGTGGGGTGTGGGTGTGGGTGTGGTGTGGGTGTGGTGTGGGTGTGGGTGTGGGTGTGGTGTGGTGTTTGTTTGCGTGTGTTTGTGTGTAAATATTTTCAAGAGTGCCACCACTCTATAATATTGAATCACGTGCCGCCTCTTGATATTATTATATATATATATTATATATATATTGTATAATATATATATATATAATTAGATGTATAGATTATATATATATATATAAATATATAATGATATATACTAATAATACAGGTAATTGAGATATATAACTAGATATTATATATAATATCTATATATTATATATAATATATATATATATATATATATAATATATAAATATATATATATATAATAGTGTGTGTATATATAACTATATGTACATATATATTTTATTATATATAATTATCTTTCCCGGCTACAACATGCTCTTCGTGGCTCTCTACTTGCTTGCTTCCACCCTTTGGTGGAAAGGATCTGACCATGCACACTGTCACCTACGCCGAGGTTCAATACATGTGTTTCCGAGCATCTTGTGGAATTGAATACTATTATTAAGTATTATTATATAATAATATATAATATGAATATATATATCATATATTATATATAGTATTATTATTTTATAGGTTATTATATTATATGTATATATTATAATTATGAATATATGTATATTAATAGGTATATATCCCACACCAAT
>JABUQX010062009.1:27500-48112 GCA_015478945.1 Trachelipus rathkii
AAAATTTGATATACACACTCTTTATCCCTTCTAAATGCACCTTGTTCTTCTCCACATCTGTCCCTCTGTCCCCCCAATGTCATAATATATATATATATATATATATATATTATGAACTTGCATATATATTTAACAATATGTGAGTGACAATAATGAATCATTTGAAAGATGGTCACGATTCGACCGAAAGCTTATGTAACTTTATAACTTATAAATAATTAAAGTATATAAATACCACTATAATACGACTCATATTAATATTAGTTTATACTATAAAAGATTAAATATAATGTAATTTAATATATATATAAGTTTTTGCTGTTAAATATATTTATTATCATATAATATTATCAGAAGAGAATTTATTATTCACTTTAATATATTTATATATTATTATGATTATATTTATTATTATTATATATATATTATTATTATATTAATTATTTCAGATATTATGAATTTGAATATTTAAAAATATAACATTATTAATTATATTTATATAATTTTTATTAGTATATATTATTGTTATTATATATGATTATTAATTATTATTTATCTATATTAATTATAATTAATTATTATTATTAATTTATTATTTAAATTATTATATTATAATATTATATATATTATTATATTATTAATATTAATATTTATATTATTTTATTATTATTATTAATTAATATATTTATAGTTAATTTATTACTTATATTTAATTATTATTATTATTATTAAATATATAATTATTTAATTTAAGTATTATTATAATTAAATTTTATCAATTATTATATCTGATTTTAATTTAAGTATAATTAAATTTAATTTAATATATTTATTATCATTTATATAATTATATTATGTATTATAATTATATTATTATTATTATTATTTATTATTATTATTAATTATATTATTATTATTAGTATTAATTAATTATATATTTATATAATTGTATATATATCATATATTATTATTAATTATCATATATTATTATATATATAATATTTATATACATAATAATATTTAAAATATATATATATTATATATATATATAATATCATTATACATATTATATATTAGATATATTAATATATATATATATATTATATATATATATTAATTATATAATATGAACACAATATATATAACTAAATATACTATGATAGATAATACTATAATATTAAAAAGTATATATTATAATATATATCTCATTATAAGTATTATTAATAATATATATATGATATTAACTATTTAATGTATATATTAATTAATTATATATATATATATTATATAATATATATATATATTATATTATATAATATATGATATATATATATATTAATATATATATATATATTATATATTAATAATATATAATATATATATACAGTATATATAGTAATACAATATTATAATATATATATAATATATATATATGATGGCTAATGATTGCATGTTCTATCAAATAATTATTGTATTATGATAAATAGAAATATATATATAATTAATTATTTATTATTAATGATAATATATAACTGAATATTATAATTACATTTATAATATTAATATATATATTAATTATATATTATATATATTATTAATATATAATATATATTAATAAAATATGAATATATATGTAATATATCATTTGCATTAAATATCAATAAAATATTAAAAATTACAAAAAACTAAGTAGATTTTAGCTTACGTAAAGATATTCCCAAGTTATTATACTATATTTATGTACTAGGTATCAGATGTGTAATGTGACACAACTATGGTTAACTCAAAAAAAATTACCAGAAATATTAGTAGGGACTACACTTCACATTCATTCATAATCACAGATTATAAAATAATTATAGATGACATATAAAGCAGGAATATAAGGTGGACTGATGATAAATAAAATTAAGTGACTTGCATTAATATAGAATATAAATGCTACAGTAAAACGGATAATACCTAAATAATATTAAAAAACTAAGTAATTTAGGTGAGATACTGCAAGTATTATATATAAGCTATTGCAGTAAATCTACATTAATAATTAGATGCATTAAGTGTATAGGAGCAGAGCGAGACACAATGGAATCTTACTTATCCAACTGCTGCCAACATGAGAGAGTTCGACGAAACATAAAAAACAAAAAAGGTACTAGATTGAGTTGATCTTCAAATCCACTCAAGCATAGGGAAGACTATGGTTTTTAGACAAAAGACCAACATAATGTAAACAAAAAGTAACCATCTATTCAATCAGACTGGCATGTTCTTTCATATGTTTTCACAAATGATATAGTGGTAAAGGTCAAGGTCTCTACTCAGCGATACTTGTATTCTCTTATACTGGTTATGTATTGCATATACTCTTTTGAAGTTTATGTTATCTACTAATATAGAGAATGTGATATAGAGAACTCAATATAGGATCCAATAATTTGGACTGTGTGCGAAGCGAGAGCATAGATCTAGAGCTACTGCGTATTAGCTGGAATAAAAGATGTCACTCTCCTCAGACCAAGATTAAAATAAAACTGCGATAGTTTATAGGCTCAATGATTACACGCGTGATTTATAGTTCACAAAAAATCTTCTCATAACATATACTATGTTATATGATAAGCTCTCAGTTTTATAGTCCCTACAATTTTGAATCGCCATTTCTATGTCATATTGTTCTCACTCCCGCATAAGATTCTAACACCTAATCCTTTGTGACACGCCAGTCGCCTTGCCGATCGCTAACTCACGATAAACTAGGTTTAATATGTATATTTTCATATAGGGCATATTTAATATAGCTCGTGCTAGGAAATTTTTCTCGGTCCACCGTGTTAAGGTATATAAGTTAAAAAAAACCTAATGCAGTAATCGTTTATGAGTTTTTCTCAAAAAAAAAAAAATAGAGGGTGATTTTTGGGAGATCTGAGGAGTGTTTATGCTTTTGATTTTCCATTACAAACAAAAGGAATAAAACTTCCAAACAAAGATTAAAATATAATCAGCTCTCAGTATCTAATCTACTTTATACATTTATTTTGTTTGCATCTGAGGCTTCTTGTGATATTGAGTAGAGATATAATTATATGCTGCCTATACCAGAATATCATATAGTATTCAAATATGACTTGATCGTAAGGAAATAATGTTTGTTACACTGCTCTCATTGAATTTTATAATTTATAATACGTTAGAAATTTTTCTTGAAATAAGATTGATTCATAATAAGACATTAACGACGTATAAATGGAATATATACGTGTTAATTTATTTGGCTTTAATACTGTGTGCATGAAACATAAAAATGTAAATTGAAGATTTATATTAGGTACATTATTTACCTCAACCAAAATTATTTACATAAGATAATTGATATGTAATTTATAAAAGACACCTAATAAGAGAAATAAATTTCACTGGTATAATATATTTGCAGTTTATTCGAATACATTTTTCTGTTGCAGGTATAACTCATACAAAATAAACATAAGAAAAGATAATTCAATATATGCATATGTAGGAGAAATAAATGAGATAAATAGATATTCTTGGAAATTTCGTTCTTTCTAGTATTTCATACAGCGTTATAAACTTTCTATGTGTTTGTATTGAAATATAAGCAAGTTTTATATTTGCAACATTAATTTAGCATACTCTTATTATGAATATTCAGAAAACACAATAATATAAATATTCTCATGGGTGTTATTACAGTGTCGATATAATTGTCATTATAGTGAGAATTACATAACAATTGAGATGATAATCTAGTTAACTAACCCAACACGAACAAGTTTGTAGTTTCTTAATGCGTATCGTTAATATTATTGATTTTTTAATAAGATTATATAATTGATTAAGAGTTTAATATATAAAATATAAAGTATATAACAAATTATAACTCGATATAAACACAATAACCTCCCAGGAATAAATCAATGATTTAGTACGACTAATTATTGTTTATGTATACAGAGAATTGGAGAAAAACATACTTGAAATGAGGTTTTTAAAGTCCTTCAGGAAAACTTTGCTGCTATATATACTCAAATAAGAGCCACACTCACTTTATATCACTCTAAGTGGCGCGAAAATCACCAAGAATCATAAATATATTGAAAATCAATAATAATGCGTCGATATTACATACTCTTCAAACAATATTAGCATATATCGAAATTATTTAATAATGTGAAGAGATTTTAGAGTGATATTATATACACATGGTTATGAGATCTGTCGATATCTGGTTCTTCGTTTCTCCCTTAAAATAATCTCTAATTATACCTACCTATTTTTTAGAGTGAAAATTTTTAAATTACAATAGTTTAGGCAGCCTCTTAGAAGTTTGAGGGTGATTCCGGCCCGTGCTACCAGTAACTACTCAAAAGTCCTTCTCTTTAGTAATTAATAATAATAAAATTTTGATGACCTTGCTGAATTTGGGACAACTGGTAATTTCCCTAATAATAAATATAATAGGCACCACAGAAATTATATAAACCAACTCAAAGATTATTTGGTGCAGTGCTAGTAATATATCGAGTAAAGTAAACATCCAACCACAATTTCCACAATTTATTTCTCTATAATGTCGCACAATCTCAATTGTTGAGTGCACTTATTGAAAACTGAACGTGATAAACAGTACTCCATGACTTAAACACGACGACCGACTGGCAACATAAAAATAGTATAAACTAGAAAATTTATAGTAAATTTAGTACTCAAATCACTATTATATAGTCATTATAAAAAATATGGAATCAATAAGCTCATATATAATTTAAAATTGTGAGTGAAACAAAAAAATTAGAATATGTATATCCATATATTTCAGTATTACTTTGTAAATTTTTTGAATAATATATAAAATGATAATAAATATAATAATGTGGTTAAAAGTTTTTCAGAATAACTATAAATAAATAATTAATTCGTGTGTTAGAAAAATATATATATTCTCAGTCAGCTTAAAAACTAGTAGAAATTTTAAAAGCAAAAACTTAGAAGTTGAGTATTAGAATCTCTTCCAATATGTTGAGCCTGAAGTATTTTCGGAAAGGACCGGACTAAAATTGAAAGATTTATGCTAGTTTTTAAAATCAATTAATAGATAGAGCATACTATGTTGAATATAAAATGATTAATAGAATTGATTTTTTCTGAGATCTTAGCTGAAAAGTAAGGATAGTTAAAGGCAGTAAAAATGATCATAGTAGTAGTGGTTAGTATGTATGTGAGCATTTGGAGGAATAAAAATAAGTAATAAAAATATTGACATATATATATTCTATAATGAAGAAAATATATCGGAATATCGATATAGAGTGGAAATATTTAATGAACAAAGTTATTGTAAACAATTTTGAAATAAAAGTATTAGAAGACTGGTGAATGAAATAGATATGAATATGGTAGTAAATCTTTATAGCTAAGATTTCTTTATTTAATCATCGATGAATAATATGCAATTGGTCGAAATATTACTACTTTTTAAAATGTAAATAATTGTAAATTTCTTAACTGGTTTATAGCTATTTATATAGTATAGTAAAATAACATTCTCCAATCAATATACTCAACTAGTGATAAGTGGAGAAATTAATAAGTTTGAATAGTTGTTAATGAAGAAAATTAAAAAATAAAGTGAGTAAATTTTAGACATTCACAATAATAGTTTATTGTGATTTAGAAAAATGAAAGCAAAAAGGATAATGATCACACTCAACGTAATGTTTGGTGAACTTTAGCTAATTGGTACAAACACCAAACAAACAATAAGGTTGCCAATCATGTTAGAAAGTATAGATCTACTATATAGTAAGTCTAGATGGTGGAAAATGGTAACCGAGTTGTTCCAACATATAAAAGAAAAACAAATGTTAGTATATGCAAATAATATAATAATAAATGGAAATAATAATAATGATAATAAAAATTATTTAATAAAAGATTAAATAATTATTAAATTAATTATAAGTAATGATAATATATAGATAAATGCTGACATTTTGGCAATTTTTGAAAAAATTTGATGTGTATAAATAAATGAAAAATTTCTAGAAAAAATGAAATTGAAAAGACAAGATGAAATAACAAAGTTCATTAAAGACAATTAAAATTATGAACTTTATATAAGTGCTCAGATCAAATTCACTTTTATATAAAGTACATTTCTATATATAAACAATATCATTCAAAAATGTTAATAATATGGCCTCGAAAAAATTTAAAACATTTCTGGACCAGGATAGAGTGAAAAAGATTTATTTTTACTCCAGTTTTATTTATAACATAAGAATAAGAATGCACATTGTATGCTCAAATATCTCACCAGCAGCACTCAATGTGAATTATTAATAATAAGATTAAAAAAATAATAAGATAAAAGTAATGAGCCAAAAAGAATTCAGCGAAGGAGTTGCTGCTATAACTGGTTCAATAAACTAAAAAATATTTGAAATTGAATTAGATAAGCTATTATTATTATCCTTATTGTATCTATATAATAAGTGCCAGTTAATTTTTTTCTATTAATGATGATCTAAATTATATTAATGATGATCTGAATACATACACTAATGGTTTAGATACAGATTTCTTTCAGCATGCTTTATGGTATATTATAATAATAGAGATGAGTTGCAGAATTTAAGGTATATTCATTTAATAATGTAAAATACCTATAAAGTAAAAGATATATAGATATAACTAACTCAATGTGAATTAGTAGTGACTATATATATAAGCATAAAATAAAATATTAAAGACCATTACATGTTAATAACAATTAAGAAATAATTTTATATAATTGAATTAAGAGGGTGACATCTGTAAACTCAATAAATATATTTGTAGGTTACTTGAGCTAGATATAAAAATTGGCCCTTTAAATAATAGAAAGTGAGGAGTCCATCTATCAAAGATTAATGATAATGTAATTTAGTAAAAACTGAATCAATTACGATTGACCTCTTCAATAATCATTACTAGTTAAATGTATCAAATGAATTGGATATTATTTATTTAGTAATATATAAATCAAATATAATATATAAGTATAATATTATGAATCTAAGAATTTGATCAAGACTATAGTGATATAGATAGGTCATTATATATATTAATAACTATTACCAATAGTAACAGTAACGTTGGAATAGTAACATTGATAATGTGAGTCTTATTATCTAAGGTCGATACTCCCAGATGCCAGTATTCCAGCATTTTATTGAGCTTAAGATGTTACATAATAAACTAACATAATACAACAAGAAATATAATATGATTTATTAATTAATATGAAATAAATAATAATTATGTCATTAGAGAGTTTTCATGTAATAATGAATAGATATTCTATAAATATACTGAATCAAATTCATAGTGGACATGAATTAAATTAAGATATCAGAGAAATTGAAAAATATAGTAGTTTGAAAATACAGTTACAAATGAAGTAACATATTACAGGTATATTTATCTAAGTTTGGTATTTATCACATTTAAAAAAAGAAAAGATTCTTATTATTTTCCTATATATACAAAATATTCAAATAATAACAGGTTGGACTCATTCCAAATAGTAAATTTTTGATAAAGATTAGAAAAATACTGAATTTCTGTTCTTTGTACGCCAGTATTATACTGCTTTTGACATAAAAGTGTATAATAATACATAAAATGAAATGTATAATAATAAAACCTATTAAACTTTGCTTCAAAAAATACATTGAGAGAATAAATAACTATTTGTGAAAATTAATAATAATAAATCAATGATTAGATTTTTATATTTAATAAATACTAAATATTATGGCTGGTGTAGAAATTGTTTGCGAGCTCACTGCTATAGATATAGAGGGAGTGGATACTGTTAAATAGCAAATGTAATAATTTATTCAATGCATTCAACCTTATTGTTAATACTCAAATTAATTTAGGAGTAATATTGCGCTTATAAATATTTCATAGTTTTATAAATAATTCGGGGGTCCAGTACTACGGTGTATATATATACAAAATCTTACTAAAAGCTCTAGTACCTATTTTAAGGATTTTCAGTGAGAATTATTGCCCATATTATTAATTAGCATATATGTCAAAAATTAAGTGTATACGAATTTTCTATTTACTCCCATAATCTCTTATACTCGCAGTTTCTTCTTTTACACCGAGTTTAAAGATTATATCTCTCATAAGAACAGTATTTATTTACTATCACGGTTTTTCCCTGACAGACTTGGATTAAGTGTGTTTTATTATTATTATATATTTAGATTATTAACTCTCTAATTAAAGTAATGAAACAGTTAAATTTTCACATATTAATATTCAAATCAGATTTAATAGAAGTATAAGATTTAGAAACATAATATTATGTACTCTCATTTGATAGTTGCTATAACTATAATATATGTAATATAGAGTATAATGTCAGTAGTGAATTATTAAATTTCTCTCTATTGATTATCTAAGTCTCTATAAATGATATCCATATCATTTAGAAATTATTATTCTAATAATGTTGATGATTGATTTTACTAAGTAATAACAATTTATGATTGATGATAATAGCTATAGCAGTTATATAAATGTAATTAATAAGAAATTTATAAAAATTAGTGGTATTTTAATCTGTGTGAGCCATATCAAGTAGCTAGTATATTCTCTCAAAAGATTAAATTTGTTAGAAAATATTTGTTTAGATAAACTAACTGTTAATATAAAGATATTAAAATATTAAAATTTTATCTTTGGATAGATTGCCTCTACAAAAAGTATTTAAGCTATTTAATTTTTATACGATTAACTTCATGAAAAAGTAAATTGCAAATCCTACTATTTAGAGTATGAGACTAACTAAAATAAAAATATTGACAAATAAAAGAAGCATTCTTCTAAAGTTTAAGAATTTTTTTCACATATATTGATTAACACCATGCGATTATTATTTGCAACAGCTACTACAATAGCTATAGCTAAAAGGAATATATTTCTCAAATATTTATTAGTGATAATAAAGTTTTGATTATGCGATTGATATGTAATATATATATATATTATATATACATAATATTCCATCAGATATATGTTAAAAGGTTACTAATATTAAAAAATGGCTATAATAATGATGTAATAAGCCTATATAAATGATATTTTTCTATATAGTTGCCTTAGGTAATAATACACCATACAATCTACAGAATTGTCTAAAGCCTATATAATATAAAGGGTTTAGATAACTTAAATTATAATTTTCAGATGGTTCACAATAATGTAATAATTAGCCAGTAGCATATTATAAGATATATCATTGTAGATATAATAGTATATAATGAGAATGATGATAATAATTCATATTGTTCATATTGGTATTATCTTAAACAAGATTGATACCATTAAATATGTAAAAAATATGTTGTAAAATATCAATTATTTCCTATTTCTAAACCTGCGAATGAGATACATTTGACTAGTTTAACATACTAACCAAATTTAAAAGATGATAATTTAGATATAATTGAACGATCTAATAAGATTTGTCTTTATTACATAGATAGATAGTATTGATAATTGTAATTTTCTAAACATATTTCTCTCAATATAATTTAGATCTAATAAATAATAGATATTACATATAGATATATGTGATACAATCAAAGTAGATGTTATCTAATATCAGATCATTACAAAAAGTAATTATAATGCCATAAATGAAATATTTAATAACGTTAAAACGAAGTCATTATAAATATATATAGCAGATATTAGAATAGAAGGTATATTCTGTTTAATATGATTTTTTGATATAATTATAATAAACTCATTATGAGATAGACTCAACTGTCCAGAATATTTTATTGTACTCTCAAATAACATAATGACTTATTAAAATTGGCTACTTGAGTATCAATATAATAGAACATTAAATAAAATTAGATTGAGTATAATGAAATATAGATGAAAGTATTAAAAAGTAAAACTCATTAGTATAATGTGGACGATACAATCTACAAGAATAAGTTTTATCTCAAAACGAGACAAAGCTTCAATTACTTCTTAGATGTCAGATGGATGAAATATAAAATATAAAAGTAGCTAAACTGGCATACTTAAATGAAGTTAAAAGAAATTTTGCAAAGATAAAACCTAGGAATATAAAGGTATATATATGAGCTCAAATTAGATCAATCACATGAAATTTAAATAGACACAGAATAATAATGCGTATTATTACAAATATGTCAAATAAAGAATTCTATTAATTGTAATATTAATATACAATTACAAACTATATAATAAAAAAGAATAGAAGTACTAGTCCTAAAAAAAGCAGTACATTTTGTAGTCATAAATTCCTACTCATTATTTATATATTGATATGATATAATGTGAGAATTATTATAAAGGGTAGGTGGGAGTGAATATTATAAAAATTACTGAATGATGATTAGTCATATTTGAATTTTAATTATTAAACATCCATAATTATCTGCCAAATATCATGTATACTCAATTGTGAACTCAAGAGACTTGTCCTTCAAATGATTGGATCAATATTTATATATATATAATCAAACAGTTTGGACATATATATAAGAGATAAAGATAAATATTCAATACTTAAATTAATAAGTAAAAGGAAGTAATTAAGAAAGATAACTAAGATATCATTACAGAAAGCTTTATCTATACTATGGCTCAAAATCACAGCAGTTTGATGGGGAATTTGCACTCAAAAGATATATCGTAATATTCTTTTATGTATTAAGTCCTATGTAATGTTACCACCATATTTTATAGCAAATTAGTGCGGACTACTTTGTATTTGTGCTGTTTTGTCATGCTAGTCTTAGTGTGTAATATAAGGAGGATTATAGAGGACAAATGTTAAAGCTTGTGAGAAGAGAAGATATCCTGGAATTATAAGAGTATCTATTTCTCTTTTTTATAAATTTAGAGACATAAGAATCGCTATTACATGTGTGTTATTGATGTGTATTATTTTCTTTATTGTAATAACTGAATGCTATTTATCAACATCCTTCTAACAAATGTATATTTAAAATCTCTGCAGAATAGAAATTCCATACAAAGAGCATATTGTGACAAATATCAAGATAATCTTATTAAGATATATGGTAATTGAATACTATTTAAGTGAGTGAGTAAAAGCTAACAAAGAATTAATAGGACAAGAAACTGTAAAAATTGGTAATAATAATAATAGCTAAAAGTAATAATATAATTTTTTATGAGGAAAAATAAAGGTAAAATAATACATGTAGGTTAATCCAACCCTCCCTCATAATGATCTCATAAAGTGAGATGAGTATCATTTTTGTGAAGATACTCAAACATTAGTAACTCATGTATTAAGAATATAAATATATATATACATAGCTTATACACTCTTATAGAATACATACTATAAATTAAGGTTATCGAACATGAATTGAAGATCTAGTGAGACACAGCTATTATTTCAAGTGTAAATATGATATTCAAATTTTATTAAAAGAATAGTCACTGATAATAATAACAGATATATATATATATTATTATATCACAATGATTTAGAAAACTTAGAATGACTTTATATAGTAATCAACCAATATCATCATACTAAACCCTTAAGCAATAATTATTACTTTTTCCTATACTCCAGGATATTATTATTACAAGTATTAATGCAAGAATGACGATATACTTATATAATTAAAAAGATTGGGATACAGTTAAGTATCTTGGTAACTGATTTAATTTGAGAAATAGATGGATATCAATGAAATATAGTCCCTTTATTGCAAAAGAGAATTTTATGTTCAGCAGAAACATTAAGCATCTAACAATGAAGGAGACGGAGTCCTCTATAATAGATAACTTTCTAATCATGAGATTATGTTTGTATGAAATTTATAATAGGAATATAATATAGTAATAAAGTTTACTCCATAAAGATATTGAAACTCAAACTAGAGTACAGAAGAGTTAGATTGTTATAAAAAATAAAAAATCACCAACACTTTAAATACTTTAACAAATTTGAAAATAAAGATACCATCTAACAAAATAATTAATTCTTAGCTGAGACTAAAAATGGATTTATATATATTATAACATAAGAAAGACATACTTATGTTATATATTAACTCTTAAGGATCTATGCAAGTTTAAACTCAGAGTATTTAATTTAATTCTATAAGCATATAAATAGGAAGGGAATATGTTATATATTGCATTAAAATTATAAAAAAATATGTAAAAATAAAAAAAATAAGGATTATAGATTTATCATTTACTTATGTGATATGAGTCACATTACATTGGCAAAATACAAATACTGTATAAAAAAATACCATAAATAATATTAACAAATAGTATATGAGATAAGCAAATAATTTGATATGCAATCAAAGTATAATATAATAAATATATTTATGACTCTAAATAATAGCAGGAACTATATATATGATAGGGTGAGCGATAACTAAAGTAAATAATGGCTTTTGAAATGAAATTAATAGGCTCAGAAAGCCTAATAATTAAGAAAAACTATGATAAATGAGTGTAGATAATCTGTCATAAGTAATATTAAGCTTATTGCAAGATAACTCTCTCAAATAACTAAATAGCTAATTGTAAGCATAATCAAAATCTGATACCATACTATTAGCTCATAAAGTTAAATATTGAAGAAAATAATAATAAGCTCAATATAAAAGTGTAACTCAGTAAATTAATGATTTACATAATGAACAATTAGGAAGATATTTGAGAAGATGAAGAAATTATTTCCAAAAGTTTTTAACCATCCATTGGGTTACGACAGTAACAAAAATGTAATAACTAGTAAGAGTTGGATATATAATTTAACTAGCATATTGACTATAAATGTCTTCAATCATCTAAATTAATTGAAATATTTCAACTAGACAAAAGATAAACCTGAGGAACAACACAATTCATTTTCATATAAAAAGCTAAAATAATAATTAATCTCCTCAGAATAGAAATTATATAATAAAGACTGAAAAGGTTGCAGAAATTTAGAGTCCACCTATCATATTCAAACAATATTTATATTTAAGATAATGATAGCAGTAGTACCTATACTCATAATTTTGTATAAGTAAACATCAGCTATCTTTCCATTTACTTGATATCCTCGACCTCATCCATACATTCATAAGTATATTATAGAAGGTAATAGTTATTATTATTTATATTATAGTGATAGAATACTCGAGTTACCTTCTTCTTTCTATGTTGATAAATGTTATTCCAGTTGACTTGGCTGAGTGACAACATTGCCATCAAATATATTAACGATATCAAATCTTGAACGGTTTTACTTTCAAACACGAGTAATCTTGAACGGTTTTACTTTCACTGTGATATTTTATGAATGTAATGAAATCAAAAGTTTAATGTATTTAGTTATGTTATAGAATCACAATATAGTTTGTAATGAATATAAAGTGTGTATACATAAATAATATATCAATGTGATATACCTTTCTTAGGTCATTTCTCAGTAATTCGAATGTATTTAGTTATGTTATAGAATCAAAGAACGATGATAAATTTATACTAAAATATTGAGTACTTCTTATTTTATTATCACAACAAATATAATGGATGAGAGTGGGAGAGATATAATTAAGGTCGGAATGTGTATACCTGGACAGGATATTGTTTACATTTGTAATGGTTTCTTGTCAATATAACATATTATATAATTACTATGCTATTAAATATTATTATAACATTATACTCTTAATATGTTCAGAACATTGTTTGGAGGCCTTTATGGCCTTGATAATCAATGTTCATTATGCACTATATTCTCGTTGCTCTTTATTTTTTCCAAAGTTCCGAAATTGGCAATAGTCAATATTATAAAATTAAAAAAGACTTACAGTATTTAGTTATTTCTTAATGAAATAAAGTAAGACTGCTCTGATGCAGTCATTAGTTTACTGGCCATGAAGAAAAAATTGACTGAATCTAATAAATTGATATATACAAAAACTTAATAGGATAAAGAGAATGAGTAATGAAGAAGAAGTTAATGAAAGATAAGAAGAATAGATAAGTATATACAGTAAGAATATGGATAAAATGAAGTATAATAAGAAGTACAATGATAATAAGATAGAATAGAAGGAAGTAAAGTATATAAGAAGAGAAGAAGATATAAAGTAATGAGGAATAGTAAGATATAGATAAGAATAGTAAAGTAAGTAAGGAAAGGTAAAGATAAGATAAGTAAAGGAATAATGAGAATGAGAAGATAGTAATAATAACTGTAAAAGATTGAAGGAGTTGAAGATTATCAAAGAATGAAGTAAAACAAATATGTATATAAAAATTGCGACAAAACAAAGTGGCAATAATATATAGTAGTAGAACTATGCTATTGAATAAGAGAGATGAGACGACGGTGAAAAAGGAAAGAAAATGATTATAAGATCATTATCTGGAAATACTAATAGGGAGAAAGTTATTAAAGAGCATTATTTGCAAGACTATAGAAAGTTAAATAAATTAATAATTTTAAATGAAAAAATACTAAAGACACAAATTTATTATTTAATAACAACTTACTAGTTAAAAGAAATCAATATCAAACTGAATTAAAAATATATATAAAAAAAGTTAGGTCACAGAATACAGGACAGAACCCTGAAAATTACTACCCTTAATGAGTTTAAAAAATTATACGTTACCTACTATTAAGCTTTATGAATTATATATAATTATAAAATAAATTTTATATATATATTAATATTAACTTATTAAAGATGAAATTAAAATAACAGTATGTAGAAGATTATTTAAATATATAAAAGATGTTTTAAAATGTTAATATATTAAAATAAGATAAAGTATATTTAAAGAGATATCATTATAGAAGGTATATGAATCGAATCACGTGATTAATTTTTATGAAACGGAGGAACTCAACTAAACTTAATTTCATAAATGTTATAATTAATAAATATATTAAAAAGTTAAAACATATAAAAACCTGGACTAAAATCATATTTATAAATATTTAATGTAATAAAGTAAAAATGTTGTATATAATAAAGTTATAAAAAAAATTTAGATATTAACATATTTAATTGAATTAGTTAATAATAAAAGAGTTATATATAATTAAACATATGTAAAAAGTTAGAGTGAGAGGTGAGCGAATACAATTAAAGTAAATAACAGGTAGTAAGAATATAAGAAGAAAGAATCAAGCTATAGTCTCAACAATAAATCAGATAAAGCAGCAAAGATAGACTAGAGAATATGGAGAAATTAAAGTAGTGGAATATATTCATTCAATTGAAATTAGATATTCCATCACTTTCTTGATTTCCTCTCTCATTTTTATTTTATTTATATTCAAAAAGAGAAATAATATAAAAAATTTCAGACTGTCGCATAATATTATCATCTTGCGATGTGTCACTTACATATAGTATTTTCTCACAAACACCATGGAAATACTACGAAGTATGATATTCGCTTATAATACTCATGTGTTATATATTTTATATGGTAAAAATAATATATATAAACACTTGCAAAAAAGAATTGAAATGGAGGTAAAATATACAACGTGTGTTTGTTCACTGAATACATAATTTTGTATTGCCGAATATAATATTGTAAAGTTTCTGAAAAATTATCGGAGTGATACAAGAGTTATAATTAAGTAAAATAAATTAAACAAACTCTCAATTTATATAAAAGTAAAATATTCTCGATAGCAAAAAGAAAATAATCATATTATAAATTGGAAACATAATTATTCTCAACGAACAATATTAATATTCTATTATAAAATCAAATTTCGAATACTCACAATATTCGAATGATAATCATATAATTTTGATAATAGGATTTGGTGAGTGTATTATAAAAGAGAAAATGGTGCAAAGTTAATTTCGAGATTTAACTATTATAGATATTTTGTGACTGTTGGGTGAAACTGGTAATATATATATTCAAAATGGAACTGAGTGGTCATGGTGAGAGAGATATAAGTAAAATTCGGTAAAGTCGAAATTTAAATTAATTAAGATAACGGAAAATAGTAAAATGGTAAATCCATCTTGCAACCAAATGGCAAAGTGCAGCATTTGATTTCGATCATTTTCTATCATCTATATATGGTATTTTACTTAAAGCGAATTTGAATGATAAAGAAATATACTTCATACCAATATTGAATAACTCACTCGATATGCTTTATGATTATTATGTTTTTATACATAAAAGTGTTTATATATTATATAAAGAGTAGTTTGAGTCTGATAGCTAATAATCATATTACATAATATATATATATTTATTTTAATTCTTAATTTTAAAATTACGTATAAGTGAGCGTATATTAGATAAAGTGATAGGTGAGTATAGAATGTTATTTCTACCATGATGGTCCTTACGGTTTGCCCCATAAGACACTCATGATACAATGAGTGAAAGAAAAGTAGGTAGGTGCTGCGACAGGCCTTATAAATGAGGCCAAGAATACTCCCGTGGTTCTGCCATATTTAATATAACCTCGGACTGTATAAGCTCGCTGATTCCTGTGCGTGTGTCTCCTCTTTACGGTACAGTTTCTACCACCAATAATGAACCTGACGTTTGACGATCCTATCTTCTCGGTACTATCAGATGAGCTCTCTTCAGGAAAGAGTATTTCGAAAGGAATCTGACGTATAAGAACGACTAAACTATACTCTCATATCAAAATTGTGTCTATCCTAATTATATATACTCGCTATGAACATCTTTCTTGTTAGGTGATAGATTAAGATGTTATAGAGTTATGGCTTGGTCTCCATAAATAAGAAATGAATGTGTATTGTAAGCCAATGAGGTCTGGATATCTGTGAATAAAGTGCATTGAAACGGTGAATTTAAATGTATTAATTATAAGTAAGTGAGTGTAAGGAGTGAAGAAATTACAACAATATGATTAATATGTCATGTGATGCTATAAGTGATTATAGTAAGAGGTATAAGATGAGAAGATACAACGGTGTTAAGCTCGATTGCTATGACCTCCAGAAACATATAAAAAGTGAAATAAGAAACTGTATTAGTGAACGAAAGAATTATGGCTGTTAAGTGAAGAGTGGGGGTGGGGAGGGAGGAGGGGGGGGGAAATAACCGTAAATATATAATAAGTTATTTATATAAAAAACAGGAAGGGGGTTTCCCTATAGCCTACAACAGTGAGTACTATATATACTATGCATCTAGAAGACCTTCGGAGGAGAAGATAGAGTTTATTGAGACCCTGCAGGATTTGATTAAATGATATGTAGAAGATAAGAGTATAATAATAAGAAAAATAAATAAAAGATATTGGATATAGAGATTAATTAGCCACCGTAAGTAGAGAGTAGAGAGTAGAGAAGTAGAGAGGAATGAAGCATGCACTATGTTAGGCATTTCGGTAAGTTGAGAATAACATAAGAAGTATTATTATAGTAGTGGGAAAAGTACTAAGTATTGTGAGACTTTTCACCTTATAAGAATAATGCGTGTCTAATAGTTGATAATCATGAGCACCTTTTTTTAATTAACTGGAGAGAGTTATAAAGCTGGATCAATTATAGTATAGGTACCGCTTGGAATTACAGAAAACCAGGTGAATTATATACTAGTGAGAAAATCTTAATGTAATATAGAATCATAATAATAATGATATGTAATATTAGTATGTATATTATATTAGTTATTGAGGATGTCTATAAAATAAAGCTACCTATCTAAATATTGTATATCTCTGTAGAATTCGGACCACAGACTATTAGGGTGTATGCGTAGAAGATAAGATGGTAACTAATAAGGAGAGGCCGATTAATAAATATATAAGATTATATATAAAAGTAATTCAACATGTATGAAACTAGATTTACTTAGTATTTGATAAAATTTTATAAAAATGATGAAAAACCACAATAAGAAGATTTTAACAACAAACTAGTTAGAAAAATAAGAAATCCAGGAACTGTTAGTTATACGTAGTAAATAGAAGGTTCGTAGTGATAAAGATTTGAATCAGAGATAGATGTGAGTGACATGATGAATTTCACTGTGAAGATAATGATTGGTATATATAACAAAAAAATATATCAAAAGTAGGAGGAAAAGGAAAAAGGTATCGCAAAGTAGCTACTCAGTAAATTATAGGAATAGTAAAAATCGGCAGTAAAATATAAAAAAAAACAATGAAAATACCGGTGATTAATGGATTGAATTATTGAATTATATCGAAGGGAATAAATTATAATCAAAGCTTTAATTTTCTTGGCGAACGAATTCTCAAAATCGAGTATCACTTGAGCTGAAAGGGACTGATAAACATTAATTTATATAGTATAAAGGGAAAATATTATAGTAATAAGAAATGTAGGAAAAGACTATTGAGAGGTGAGTAAGAACACTAGTGATTGATAGTTGTATATATTGGGAATGGCTAAGAGATTTAAGAAATAACAAAATAAAGTAATGAATAACTACTAAATACACGGGGATGTATGATATTATATATTATATATATATATATATATATATATATATATATATATATATATATATTTAAATTTTTCATTATTTTATTTATATTCAAATAATTTCATGAACAACAATAATGCATTCTTGTAACATATGAAGGTCGATTCTAAATTGTTCAGAACTCTACTTAAATGTTGTTTCCTCTATATATACAGTAATATAAAAAAGTTATTCCTTCTATCAAACACTAAACAAAAATATAATTAATATTTAAAAATAATATCAATGATAAAAATAGAAATAAACACTAAATAAATTAAATATTACAAACTATAAATATATTATAAATATATATTATAAAAATACATTATATATATATATATAAATATATTATAATAATAATATTTCAAATCCCTAACAGAAGTACTTTCTTACACACAAAATTCATATCGACCATGCAATTAATTAATATAAGGATGAAATTTTCTTATTTTTTTTGGAAAAAAAAAGGAATAATTCGTTGCTATTGGAGGGAGCAATTAATGGCGAGTTCGCATGATTTTCTCTTGGATTTATAACCTTATTTTTTTCTCTCTTTTTTCTTCAGAAAAGAAGCAAAAATCTTGGTCTAATTATTTTCTCTAATTACTTTCATTTCATTACCTTCAATTAGTGATATAATTTCATAATGTAGGGTAAACATGTAAACAGAAAGTTTGTTTGCCTTTATACATATATATATATATATATATATATGATACTTATAGTGATATATATATACCCTCTCTCTATATATATATATTATATTATATACATATCTACTAACTAAATATATATATATATACTACTACTACATTTATTATATATGTATATATATACTACTACTATATATATATAATATATATATATATATATATCTATATCATATCTATTATATATATATATAGTATATATAGTAGTATATATACACAAAACGGGTGTTTCAGAATTGCTCGGCAATATTTTACGTATGGGTTCCCAACTATATTATAAACAATTTTGGTAATATAAACATAGGGCAGGAAATACTTTATTAACGTGATATTGGGTCATACAGTTATTTATTTCATAGTACATCATTTAGCCAGTAATCTGCCCCAAAGTGGTCTCCATCTTTCAGAATGTAGCATTCTGCACGACGTATCCATGCTTCTCTGACACGTCGTATAGCATCAGGGACGAAGCGTGATAGATGCTGCGGCATCCACGATCCGATTTTGTAGCTCTTCTTGCGTTTAAACAGACGTAGAATAAACCATAGACTTCATCCAGCCCCACAGAAAGTAATCCAATGGCTTTAAATCAGGGGATCGTGGTGACCATTTCACAGGACCGTTGCGCCCTACCCATCGATCGGTGACCGTAGGTTGTCTTTAAATAATTCCTGACAATGTGAATAGGTGCAGCCGGCTTGCACCGTCATGCATAAACTACGATCCGAACTGCCATTGGCCGAATCGGAATATCTTGTTAGAAGTCAGGTAGATGACGACTTGCCAAAAAATCGCAGGTCAAAGATACCCGCTTGAAAGTCATAGGTGGCAAAATAAAATCTAAATTGTCGCCGTAAAAGACCACCAGACATTTAATGAAAAGGTATGTTGTGTAATGTGTAGTAGCTGTCACATGAGGGTTTTCATCATCACAGGTGTCTATATTAAATTAGTAATACCATGTCCTTTTAAGAGCAGGATTCATCGGTACGAGCATGCGGCCGTAAGTTAGGATCTCGCTTGTGCATTTTTCGAATTAACCGAATTGTGAGAAATGTCTGCGTTGTCATTAATAATGTGCTACGGCAGCTCTTACACATGGGATAACGTTGAAATGGTATATTTGTTGTTCGATGCAATGTTCGCTATATTGCTTAGAGGACACATCTAAACGAAGAGACAATCTTCGGGTGCTAGTACTAGGAGATAACCTGAACAGCATCCGAGCTCAGTTCTTCCTTTCAACGTTCAGCGTACGTCTATGTCCTTATTGCGTTTAGACCGCGTTTATTACAGGCTTTTAACGTGCGCAGTTTTCCC